>APFE031312596.1:0-68448 GCA_000404065.3 Pinus taeda | reverse complement strand
TCTTAGCTTCGGTTAGCTTTTGTGAGCGTGACATTTGTTGCACTTGTTCTTGTAATTTTGATATATCATGTAGCATTTCTTTCTCTTCTTCATGAGTCATGCTAGACCTTTCAGGTCCCTTACTAGGTGTTTGCATTTTCTTTCCTCGGGGCATCAATTACCGATAATAATTCTCTACTATGCCCTTTGAATTCCTTCAAAAAAAAATTTCAAACCAATCTTAAGAAAAAAATTTAAAAGAATCTACACACCTTTTTTCTCTTTGGAGGAGCTTGATATTGCCTCTGATGTATCTCTATACTTTCAAATCATCTATTTCTGAAATTGAAACTTATAGTAGCCCTCTGTGTCCTCTTTCCAATTCCACCAGTCTGATCCAAATTGGATTCTCCAAGGAAGAGTTATGCAAAATCTCCCACAGTGACCTATTTATAGACTAGTTCAGTAGAGCGAACTTGTATGATGTACCACGAGTCACTATTTCAACCTTTGGCTCTAAAAAAACAAATACAAGAAACTAAAGTCCGTTCTCTTTTTGCACCTTCTTACGAAATTTCAATCCGATGCTCAGAGTGAAAGTTATGATGATTTTCCCCAGGTCACCTATTTGGAATGTAATTACAGAGTCTGTAAGAAGACCAAATTCCTCATATCATATCTCCACAAATATAGTGCGAAAAGTTCTAAAATTTGGTCCCGAGATTCAGCGCGATTTCTTCTCAAATGGGTTTGTTTTTTAGCTTCTGAAATGTCACAAAAAAAAAGTTATAGCGAAAATTCCATGATGACCTGTTTGGAGCAGCAAAACCCTAGAATCCAAAGCTCTGATACCAAATGTTATGAAACCAGCTCAAGAAAAAGATAGAAAAGATAGATCCATGCCTTAGAATCTAGCCTCTTCGAGGGGTCAACCTCCTTTAGATTACATAAATGAACAATTCTTGGATGATACAAATGACAAAACCTCGTCTCTATATATAGGAGTCTAAGGAGTCACAATATAACCCAGCCGACCTAACAATAATAATATAAAGCCACAAAAATAACAATAGAGGGATTCTATGGGGCACAGTAATAACAATATGGGGACAATAGGGGCACACCAATATTAATAAGAGGTACAACTACAATAGTAATGGGGTAATCGCTAGTATTATAGGGACCCAACAGTATTGGGCTGCTTGAAAGCCAGGATGATCCAATCGAGATATGGACAGTGGATTCGCGAGGATGTTTATCCTAAAATTAACAGTGGGGTCAACAAGGTGAGAGATATTCAACCCACACATCCCTTCCTCACCTAACAGAGGAAATGTAAAATTTTGTCATATTGAGGGGAATATATTCTAATCTGTTCTCCAACAAGGGTGCGAGAAATATTTCGCTTCAAATCGTACCAGCAGCACAAGTGTTGCAATGGAGATAGAAAGCCTCTTAGAGACATCCTTTGGGTTGATTGTAGACCAGTGTCTAGGAGATCTTAAAGAGAGGAGTTCCTAAGAGATAATCTTTGAGGGGTTTTTGGCACTCCAATTGTCACGTGAAAAGGTAACAAGATGGGCTTGGTTCAACAAGCCTTCACTGAGGTAGTTTCAAGACAACACATGGATGCAAATGCTAGGGGTATATTTGGGGAAGTCCCAAAGAGAAATGACCTCTTCTTCTGGTGGTCGACACACAACAATGAGACAACTTAAAACTAATGTTATAGTAATGGTGGAGAGGAGGAAAGGAAGGACGTAAGTAGATGTATAGGGTTGTAAACAAAATCAAATCCTAGGCATAGATTTTATAATAGAAATATGGAAGAGGGAGGAGGTGGAGTGATAAAAACAACAGAGTACTTATTGAGGTTTCATGCCTATGACGTGGGTACCTCTATCACCAAACTATGTGCAAAAGGATGTGCTCATATAGGTACTACAGGCTAATCTAATAACACAATTAAATCTGTAGTTACTACAGGTTCTGTAGGCTATTGAACAACACAAGTAAATCTGTAATACACACATGAAATACTCTCTATTTAGCAGCCAAGGTAAATCTATAAACTGAGGAGAAACCAATAATATCATTACACTATTTTAGAGAAGGAAAAACACAAATGAAATGAGATTACCTAGAGGAACATTGTGCACATTAATCATGCTTGGAATCAACAGGGAAATGCCATTTATCTTAAAGATTCTAAATATCTAATACATACATTGAACATGATATCAGTGAAGCCCCCATAAAGACAAATTGAACCAAAATGGCTTCTAAGAACTGAGGCCCTGCAGGTGAGAAATTATGGAAACATGCAACCTCTATTAAATTTTTTCTTCCCCATTTTTATAACAAAAGGGGAAGATGGAATTACAGTTTACAAGATATCTGAGCTAGAGCTCCAACAGTTTGCTATATTAATTGTTTCGACCCATGTAAGGCGTTGTTTCACAAAACGATTACCATAAGGATCTGCTCCCTTTCTCGGAAATAAATGATGATTGCAAAACTAATGAAAAAATGACAAAAAAGAAAAGATGAAGGCCCCATGTTATTCCCGTGGAGGCCCCTGATCAAACCACATTCCTGTTGTGATGCATTCCTCTACTGTGGGGTAATTTTATGTCATTTCTCCTTTTACTGTGTGAACAACCAGTTCTGTGGAATGGGCAGTGGGTCGCTATAAGTGCGTGTCTCGGCAGTCCTTTGTTGTGTAAAGGAGTGAGGCTCCATGCTGAGTCATTAAGTTTTCATGAGCCTCCCATACTGGTTTAATGTTGCCCATACTATATTTAACATCATAGTTGCTGACCCATCTATCTTAAGAGCTCTACACAATCCTTTCGGTGTTGTGATACACTTGGGGTTGCGTTTACGACGTAATAAGTCGTCCTTTAGATGTGGGCCCTTATCAATGAAATATCATGAAATAGGAATGCTCTGGTTTTCCCTTGGGACCTTTTTTCTTCAGCCCTTTCTGCTTATTCATATCACCTGATCGTGGGTTGTGACCAAGTGCTTAGCCCTTGGGGGCTAAGGCTCTCAATTGTTTTACAGGGGACCTTTTCCTTTGTAACATGGAATGCTTTTGATAACTATTTATACTGCATCAGCTGATATCCCAGATGTGAAATCCTTACAAAATATAACTTATGAAACATCACATTCGGGGACCCTTTTCCTTATCACAATTGCAGCCAAGGAGGAGTATCGGAGGGGAAAAATATCTTACACTTTATGCGATTGTCGATCTACGGGATGATGTCATCACTGAGATGTGTCACCCAGAATTGCCCCTATAGGACCCCTGAAAATGCTGAAACTAAATGACACGTGTCCACTCGTACTGCCACGTCAGCATCGAGAATGCCACATCAGAAATGACGTCAACTGCTATGTCATCTCTGAGGACCAGCCAATGCCGCCACATGGCCACCCTATAGGAGAGAGAAAATCGCCTGCCCTACCCTAATTTTGTAGGCATTTCCTTTGTAAATTGATTTTGGCCTCCCCAGCACTTTAACACCAAGGGTCCAAATTATCAGCAATTTGTGCTATCGGTGTGTTTGACCCCCTGCAATTCCTTAAGAATGAGACATCATGAGACTATGGATCGCGACACTACGGGGTCACCAATATGAAGGATACAGGACCTGCGGGATGTAGGATCGTGGTGTTGTGGTACTGTCAGGCAACATGACTGTGGGATCATACCGCAGTACTATGTAACTATGTGACTACGAGATTGCGATATGGCGAGACATGTGGCATGCGAGATCGTGATATCGCGGGATTGTGGGACTGTGATAACAGAAGAATGTGGGATGTGATATGATCGATATGCAGGATTGCGAGAATGTGAGATTTACTTTCCCAGGGCCCTCCAATGTGCTCCTCTCTTTCATTTCATGGCAACATAACTCCCATCTTCAAACTGCTCTAATTTTTTATCTAGAAGTCAATTCTTGGACTTCAATATACCATTGGAAATCTCTTCTAGAGAACTATGCAGTGGAGAGTGTCTAATTAAGATTTGATAGCACCTATGGCTTGGAAGGGGTCTTCAAACTTCACTACTCTTTATTACCCTTTTGACAGCTACAAACATATAAAGCAGTGAGAGCAATGAGTGACAATAGATATCATGAAAGCGTTACTTCCAATAATATATTGATGAAGAAGGATTAAATTGAGGAAGAAACATTTTTTTTTCAAATTTTACACTTTAAAAGAGGTTTGCATATGAAGGGAGGTTTGATGGCTAGACGTAGTTAACATGGATCTATAATGGTTAATTATAAAAATGAATAATATTTGACTTAAACATATATAAATTTTAAAATGCATGTAAAAGATTATGAACTATATAGATTCAGCCATTCTAATTTTACCATTTATATTCTTAATATTTAAAAATTCTTTTTTACAATACCACGAGTCAATATCATGTCTTATTGATACCACCCATCTTAACTCTAGATTTACCAAGCAGAGAGGAATCAAATCTCTTTTCACCCTAAAAGAGATTTACACCTCAACACATCAAATCTCTTTTCACTCTAGAAGATATTTTCAACTCAATACATTTAGTCCTTTCTACTCTTGGTAAATTCAAAGTTAAGATGGATCTAGAGTAGTTATGACCAAGCGCTGAGAAGAATCAAATATTTTTCCCCCTAAAAGAAATCCGCACCTCCATATATATGATCCTTTCCTGGCTTGGTAAAATCAAAGTGAAAATAAACCTATATATATATTCTTACATAAAAATACCAAAAGCAAAACTTTAAACTCAAAAACTAACAAATTGACTATTCTATTAAAATTCGATTTAAATTATCAATTTTATTTTATTTCGAAGTAATTGTGAAAGTCTAAATGTTCGCATAACATCTCTTCAAGAATATTTATCTCCCTCTAGAATGTAAAAAAAAAACATAATTATTATTTAAATAAATTTCTAACTTTTTATTATTATTTTTTTATATCAGATAGAAAATTGGAATAACCATATTTTTAATCGAATTAAATTATTATTATTATTTTTTTTAAAGATTGAATAGAAAATTTACATGGCCAAAAATAAATAACTTAACGAACAAAAAGGTTGAAATTGTCTTGATCAAGTTAAATTTAAAATTTTAGAACATTTACCTTGTCAAAGATAAATAAGTTCGGTAACATAGGAGTTGAGTTTTGACTCGTAAAAACATGAAATTTGGAGCTGTCTCCTTCCAAAAATGATAATTTTGATATTTATCAAAACGTTACTTTCCCAATGATAATTTAGGCGGCCGAAGAGGCTCAGTTTTCACTTCTTACGTGTAAAACCATGTGCGCGAAGGTCGCACTCTTGAAAACGATAACTTCGAGTCTGAATTCGAGGATAGCCTAAGCACATCTTTTGTGCCCGGGAACTATCCCAGTAATCTACGGCATTTAATGTTATTGGGAGATTTGGTGAGGAGATAGCGGCGACAGTGACGGCCTCACAAGTCATCGGAGCTCCATATGCTGCAGAAGCTTGAAAGGGCCCTGCCTGCCCACATTCAGATGCACTTGCATGTGGAGCTACAATTCTCTCTTTAAAGCTTAAAGCCTAAGGGGAGCTCAAACAGGAGAGCCAGAATTTACAGAAGCCTTTTCATTTGCTTAGTGCTTGCGCTTTTCTAATTTGTTGAGCTGCTTCATATATGGAACAGCCTTCCAGATGTGGGCAGGAACGCGCATTGAGGGCAGGTTTCCAACGAAGGTATTTGAGGCGCCTGCTAGCTATGCTGCGCCGTTGGAGAATCGATCAACGCGTGACCAGGCTTTCGGCTCGAAGTGTAGCCGTTAAATTCGCTGCGGATGTCTCGATGGCGATGACGGTAGGGGGCCGAAACGCGTGGCGCCGGGCCATCCTCAGATCATACCTTTTCAGGCTACACAAATCCGGCTACCAACGGCGAGTAGTTAATTCGAGAGTGAAATCCCTGGGCAAAAGGATGTTGGTGTCTGTCAAAGCCAGACCCTGCGAACAGAAGCCTGATCCTGATATTTCTGGTAGGCAACTGCCCCGAGAGGAGTCTAGGATTACAGGGGCTGCAAGCCCATGGTCACGTGATAATTTCGATGACCGATCAGGAGGGAGCGTGGCTTCTCGTATGCAGACTCTGAGGGCGATCGTCCCTGGAAGCCGTGGACTGGATACGCCCATTTTCCTAAAAGAGACCGCGGATTACATCGTGGCGCTTAAGATGCAGGTGCAGGCCATGCAGGCACTCGTAGACTGTTACTCAAGCCAGAATGCTCATGCTGCATGCCACACATCGGTATAAGGTCGAGATCGAGAAATGAAACGGTTCCGGGCGTTTAGCAAACAGCATTAGGTAGTATAATATGTATATGATAAAGAAATTAAAGAACACGCAGTCTTACACCATAGTGTGGAATTTGGATCTAGAAATTGGATTCAATTAGCTTGCATATTGACAGGTTCTCTGTAATCTTATATTGCTGAGTAATCTAAGTCTGCTTGTTGACTTTACACTCTACTCTTTAAATGTATAAATCTGCGCATCGTTGTATGCAGTTTCGCAATCTGCTTTCGGCTTATGTATACAGGTAGCTGCTAGGTACAGGATGAATATGAAATATGCCTTTTGGATTTATGTGGTTACATTTTCGGTTTGAATGTCTATTTTCTTCCTCTGTATCTTGTAGCAGATATTTTCAAGATGACAGTTTCGTGAACTCTACGATTTCCATCGATAATACGATGTCAATGCCGATTTTCTTGAATTCGGTACAGAATACTCCGTTTAGCGCTTTAGCTGACGTCACATTCACTTAACCTTGGACCGTATACTTTTCTTCCTTTCTGTGTACACTCCACGTTCAACCATGTTATGGCAAGCCGGCTAAAATTTGTTTCACACTAGACATAGGTCTTGGTGTTTTGTCTAGTTTAGTTTTTATTAGCATAAGGTGTTTTTTAATTAAAATAAGAATTTAACCTATATTTTGAAATAATGATTATAGAATTTTAATTTAATTACTGTGGATTATAAGCGTACTATTTTCATATAACATTTTAGAATAGTTTTTATAAGTATGTTTATTTTGTAATATGAATTTTAAAATTTTAATTCATTAAGTAAAGTTTTTAGTAGAAATTATATAACAGAAATTTTTTACCGACTTATTTTGAACCAACAAGTGTGGTTCACCATCACGATCAGATGAATAGTTAGATCATGGTTTGCCTCTTCATTTGGTCTTGATGACTAACCACAAAATTTCTCTTTCGAACTAACAAGTGTGTTTCATCATCACGACCATACGAAGAGGCAGATCATGGCATGCCTCTTCATCTGGTCCTGACTATGAACCACATTTGTTAGTTCCAAAGGCATCTGCCAAAAATTTCTCTTATGTGATTTCTACCGAAAGACTTTGCTTAATTCATTATGGATAACAAAAGCCTTAATACAAAATTTTTAATTCAATTATCAATAATTATTAGGTGGATGGTAGGGATTTAACCTTTTCAAGATATTTTTAGTAGACTTATATACAAACTTAAAATTGAGACATATCTTCAAAGTAGTTATGTTCTTGTTGTCTTTTTAATTAAATTGATGAATTAAAGAAATGTAATAAAAACAAGTGTCATATGAATCAAGTAATGGTTTTTTTGGGCATATAGTATGTGATAAGCCATTGTATTGTCACAAAGTCTAAAATTATCCATAGTACAAAAGGGGGTAAATCTAATCATCCCATATTTTTTTCAATGCACATATGTTTAAATTATTTTTTATAATATTAATAAAAGATAATAATTTAAATAACATCTTTTTAGTTTAATTTTTATTATGTTTTTCAGATTTTAAAAATGTGAAATGTAACATGAAATAATTGTTTCTGTATTTATCATAGATTAATTTATATAGCTAGATCAATTTAGATTTTATTAATATTATTTTTGAATTTTATGAAAAATGTGAATGAGGAAAATAAGTTAGTATAACCTTGATAACATCATATTATAAATTAAATGGTTTCTTATTCAAAATTAGGATTTTACATAATTTTAATAATAACATCCTCCTCGTTCATTTTTCAATTCACAATTAAATCTATTCCCCATATATATTATATATATATATATATATAATCTAATTAATTTTTGGTCAAAATCTTAAAATACAATTTTTAGTAAGATTGTGATTTCTTATTCTTTAAAGTGCACTTTTGAATACATAAATAGATTAGGCACACATTATCGGGCCATCTGGGCAATGGATTATACAACCTTGTTCAAATCAGATACATCGGATCATGAGGCTTTCATTTGGGCTACAATGGATGCATAAATTGAACACTCCAAGGTCGAATGGGTGGTGAGCCACTTGGCCTGTCCAACTCCTTTACATGAAATTGCATCTGATGACCATCTGCCACATGCCGACCATGCAAATATGAATGAATTTTGGCGGACCTCCGCCACACACTTGCATGCAAAAAATAACAACAGTGATAAAATTATTGGAACTGCATCACAGAAAAAACTATTGAGTTTTGGCTATGATGTATTACTTGATCATGTAACTAGTTTACAAAAACACACACTTGCGGGGCACTAGACTTTCTCAAACTTACAAGAAAAGGAGATGCGAGATTGGGTTTCTGCTCAGTGGAAAATTCTACTTGGTTACACTACCACCGTCAATTGCCTCATGAACTCCTGGTATAGCTTCCATTTTCTACACTAGGAGGACTTGGAGAATATTCTCAAAAGTCCCTTGGCTCACGGGCAAAGTTTTCTCTTAATCCACCTATGGAATATCAAATTCAATCCCCTTAGAGACACACCGAAAAAAAAAATGATTTAGGTAAAATTTCTTGCGATGTCTATCGAGTTCTGGCCCAGATAAGCCTTGACGGACATTGGGAACTGTATCAGGAAATTCATATATCTTGACAGTGAATGTTTGCGTGCTCGAGATAAAGGTAATGTAATTGTTTCTGATCCCCTATCCTTTGATATGATTATTGATCGTCATCGTTCCTCTTCCTCACCCACTCACTTCTCCTCCCCTCAACATTCTCTTTCAAATTATGTGGTTAGACCCCATGTTCCCGTGACTACACTATCTCTCCCCCAACTGGGCCCTTCACCATCCCACCAATCCCTCAACTCTCCTCCGTCCTCTACATATCCCAACACTTTTGCTCCCTTGGGCACCCTGATTGGTCCCACTATGATCCCTGGCCACACTGATGGATCCCCACATAATGTCCATTTGGAGGCATCCCTACACACTTCCCGCCCTCCTTCGTTCCATACCCCTTTGGAAGCACCTACTAGTTTATCTTCTCCTAGATATTTGGTGGGTAGTAGCATTGAATTGCTTCTTTCTAACCTTGCTCTCGACATTGATTCTCTCTCCATTCATTGGGGCCTCACCATGATCTCCCCAAATATTATCCCTAATTCCGCCCTCAATATCACTGTCCAATGCAAGGGGGGGGTCGACGCATCAAACATTTTTTGGTTGCCCTAACATTAAATTCATCTCTTTCCTGAAATCCTATGAACTATATGATATTCCCATAAGGACATCGTATAACCCAATGGCCCTTAGAGCAGATGCACCCACAAACCATGGTCCATAACGATGTGTCTTTCCCTAAAGTTATGGGGTCTAGGGGATTCTCATAAATTTCTTTCCCTCATGAATCTATTTTCCATGGTTCATCCTAGTGTCATACCTTTACAAGAAACCATGATCAATTCACACAAGGTTCTTCAATATTTCATACGTATGCTCCCAGACTGGTACACAGTGGCGGTTGACTCGTAGGATTTATCTAGTGAGACGACGACTTTACGAAATCCACATTGGGCATCCCTCAATGCTTACAAATGCTTTGCAGGTATTTTCCTAACTGGACATTTTTGTGGTCTTGTAGAATGCATCCATTTTCTTAATTTATATGCCCCATATCGAGATAAAGCATCTTTCTTAGATTGGATGGAGGCTTGTAGCTTATTAAAGATAGGTTCACTTGTAATTGTCGAAGATTTCAACAATACCCTGTCGTTGGAAGAATGTTGGGGTTTACATAGCAAGAAGGATCCATTGGAAACTAGACTTCAACAACTTTTTTATCAAAACAACTTAATGGACAACATGCCCTCCCCTATGTCTCCCACATGGCATAATGGAAGGGTTGGGGAACATCATATTGGAAAAATATTAGATCATTTTCTGGTTCACAAAAACCTATTGGAAAGTTTTGGTTTCCTCCAAAAAAGTACTGGGGATATACATCTCTGATAATCTTCCCATCATCTTACAATGGAGATCTGACATGGTGAGATTGGAAATTCCTTTTAAATTCAATAGTATTTGGCTAGAGGATGAGGAGTTCAATGCTTTAGTACATTCCACCTGGAACTCGATGCAATTGATGTTGGATACATCTCTTATGAATATCATACATGAAAACTCTTCACCATTAAAAAGAAGGTCCGCACATCAGAGAAAATTAAGAAATAATATGTGTAGGGAATTACAGAATACTATGGTGGAGTCTAAATGACTTGGTAATATTATGGAAAAGTGGAATCCTACCCCATCTCTTATGGGAAAATTGAAGAAGTTGGAGGGAAAAAAAGGAATATTCTACACATTCAGGAAGTCACTTGTTGCTTGAAGAGTCACGCACTGTGGCTCAAAGAGGGAGACAAAAATACAATTCTTTTCCACAAATATGCTAATCATAGAAGGTATACTAACACACACTAGCACATTCGGGCCACAGATGATTATATAGTGGAAAATACTACTGAAATTCAGAGGGAAGTTGTCCTATTTTTGGAATATTTTTCCGAACACGAGATGGATCTCAACTTGAGGACCAAATTTGGGGTTCATATTTCTATCCATCCATGTTTGATTAGGCATAAAATCAACTCATATACATGCCTATTGATATCGATGAAATACACAAGGTCCTCACCTCATTTTCTAAAGATAAGTGTGTTAGGCTCGACGATTGTACTCTAGAATTTTTTCTACATTTCTTTGACCTGTTGGGTAAGGAGTTATTTTTTATGACTAAATCTTCTTGAATTCTATATCGTTGGTGTGATCAATTCCACTTTCATATCTCTCATTCCAAAGGAAGCAGAGCTGGAAGATTTTAAGGATTTTGAGGCCCATCTCATTGTGAAATATGACATACAAAATGATTTCAAAGATGATTGTGGAGCACCTTAAGTCGACCCTATTTACTCACATCACCAAAGATAAATATGGGTTTCTTCACGAAATATTGACTCGTAATCTAGTCTACGACACAAGAATGTATCCATTCCATCCACACGAGGAAATTCCAGGTGATTTTTATGAAGGTGGACATGCAGAAAGCTTATGATTGTGTGGATTGTGCCTTTCTACATATCATTCTATCTAGGATTGGATTGGAAATGTATAACATCGAATGGATTATGGCATGTGTGTCCTCAGTCCAATATGTTGTTATCATTAATGGTTATCCCACAACTTTTTTTGGAGTCGGGAGAGGTTTACGCCAGGGATGATCACTCTCACACCTTCTTTTTATACTTCCTATCGATGGACTTAGGCACAAGATTAGAGAGGCTAGATCTGCAGATGTTTTATTTTGTGAGACTACATGGAGAGACATAATTCAGGAAAAATACCTTAACAATAAAGGGGAAGAGGTATGGATAAGAGGCATAGGCATTAAAAAAACATTGGCTCACATATTTGGTTAAGTTTCATCAAAATTAAACTTTGGTTCCTCAAATGCGTTAGCTTGTCTTTTAGCTCGAGTAGTAATATTGTCATTGGTTGAGATAAGATTATGGGTGTAGGAATGGAAAATGACTTATATGAAGGTGTTAGTTTCAGATTACATATTACGAGAATTTTTTATTGGGCGCAGACCATAAAATCATGGGGATGAAGATTTATTGTTTGGAAATATGTTGTTGAAGTAGGATTAAGTGGGCTACCCATAGTTGGTTGGGAATTCTATACTACAACAATAAATAGATCGGTCATATGTAGAACAGAGGAAGGGGGTCACGTTATGTGGGATGGCCTCTTTTGTGAGGGTTCGATAGTGGTTATAGATACTTATCAGTACATCTTAAGCAATCAATTAGAAATACAATAGAAATGATGGTTCGGGAACTTCTAAAAACTACAAGTACCATGCAAGATCATCATACATACCTAGCTTGCATGGAAAGACAAAACGTTGACATGGGAAAATTTGAAAAAAAATCTACAAATGGACTGGGATGGTGCAGCCTGTGCAATATCTCTACATAAACAAAGCATCATCTTATGTTGGAATGTCCGATTAAAAACCCATGTAAGGATTTGGATGTCAAATTATTTTACTTTCCCTCTACATTATCACATCTCAATTGAAAAATAGCTGCTCTGGTGGAGTAGCAAAAGCTTACAGTAGTGAGCAATATAATTTTTTGTTTTTTGGGAATTATGGAAAGCTAGAAATGGCATCATCTTTGATAGTATGTAACTTAACACACACAAGATTGTCTCCAATATTGTTAAATGGAAGGAGTCATAGGAGGAGAAACATCAAAAGTTGAAATACATGAGTGGTAGGTGTATCCCACAACACATCACTTTCCCACCAGGTTATTTCGACGGAGTATCACAAGTTCGTGCATGTGGGTATGCCACGTGGTTGAGACTGAACCATGAGAAACATTATAAGTTATACTAGTCCAGTGGAAATGATACCAGCATGTGAGCCGAAATATTAGAATTATGGGGACTTATATGGTTTAGAAATCTTTTAGATATGAAAAATATTCACATTTTTTGGGATTCGAAAGCTCTCATTGATGGTACGTATGGCTCTATCTCCATATCCCCTCCTGAGCTTGTGGGCTTCCTCAATCATATTGAGCAAATAAAACAATAATTTCAAAAAAAATATTTCCACCACATTCACAAAAAAAAATACCATTGTTGGTGTTATGTCTAAGAAGAGACTCTCTGCTACAGTCGGTATGATGCACATATGCCTCATGGAGCATAACATACTCATTGTTGAGGGCACCTTAGAGCTTCCATGGAGCTGAACTAGACTTCGTTAATTCTTTTTGGAATATATTTCTATGTCTATATATTGGTTATGATACATCTTTTTCGTTTGTATACATGGGTTATCTTCACAATGGATATTATTTTCTATTTTGGCTATGGGTTTTTATGTACACTCCAGATATATTATTTCGAGGTTCTGCTATTTTTGGAAATGATATGTAAAATCATATACTTTTGAGGTGGGATTTCATGATGTAAGGAAAATTGTGACATTTGTACTTGTAACATACCCCCTGGGCACGATGCCACCAACTACCTGTTATGGTTTACTTGACCCATAATGTGGGCCCTTAGTTTCCCTTAATAGACTTATTTATTACAACAAGAATGAACACTTCAACATTTCTATGTGTATATATTACAGCTCAGAGTATAGAATCAATCCTGGCATTCGACATGATTAGTACTTTCATGACTTCTTACAAGAATTAATTGAATCATTAACATAAATACACTATAGCTAGAATTTCCATATATTATTGTCATAATCTTATGGTATAGTTGAAAGAATACTTCCATATATCTTTTGTAGTACGAGCCTTGGTAGATGCAATTCACTCTGTAATGCATATTGCATAGCATAGATAACCTAAACCTTAGGCTATACAATTTGAATCGTTAGAACATAATAATATATATCTTATCTCATGCATATTTATTCACCATCTTAACAACCGAGATCACACATATGTTTAAATCGGTGATAACAATTATTGCATAAAGCCCACATATTATGTTCCTTCACTGAATTTAACTTGGACTATAGTTATGTGCCATTACGTATAATCATCTTCTAGCCAGGAGAACTCAAGCAATTACTCTCATATCCTAAATGAATTTAAAACATAGAGGATAAGGAACCAACATACATAATATCCCATGCAAACCAGACTATCTGAAAGAATGTCACTTGGAAAAACTGAGCACAGCCACCCAACCTAGAAATGATTCTTCTAGTTCACCCTCGAGCCAAGGTTTTTGCCATGCATCAACTGCGTCCTGTTGATATCTGAAATGGGTATTTAATATCCTCTTTCATGATATGTTTTCCATTAGCAGCGTCCTACTTTTATGGATCTTTTTTATCCATTTTCCTAGGATTTTCTCAGAAAAGATCGCCTTTCTCTCCCGCAACACTTCTCCTCATAAAATCTTTCCTTTCTCTCCCACAAAGCTTTTATGATTTTCTCAATGGATATTTATCTCCAATCTATCCAACTTATCTAGAATTCAATCTAGAAGTTTTATCATGAAAGAATTATCCTTTCCCATTCGCCAATGGGATTTGGCAAGAATCTCATCCATTGGTGTCTCACTTTTCCAACTCATTAATTAATTTATGTATTTCATAAAGTATTTCCTTTTCATATTACACATTAGGCCTATCTTTTCTCAAGTTAGGTTTGCAAAGTTGTACACACAAGGGAGGGGTGTTACAGTACCAGTACATTAATCTAGACTAGGATTTTTTCCCTCGAAAAAAAATAGATTAGGTACACTAAAAGGCCCTTTGAAAGCATGCAAATTTGCACACCAAACAACTTAAATTTATGGTTGTTAGAAAACTTTATTGCACATTACGCAAAATTGAGCACAAAAAAGTACCAAAAAAGAACCGTTAGACCATGTTTATATATATATGAAAAGTTTTATAATATTATTTCTAATTTTTCTTCCAAAATGAAAAATTTTATAGATTAAAAAACTATATTTTAAAAAATTACAATAAATAAAAAAAAAAATAGTAAACAAATATTATGTCTCACCATAATTTAGATTTAAATAAATACATAATATTTTAAAACATTATATTATTAATTATGTGAAATTTGATCTAATTGATTTAGGGCTCATATATTTTCATAAAATGTCATAAATTCAAATTTATAAAAAATAAAAAGTATATATTTTTATAGATATTAATAATCGTATTACTACATAAAATAAGTTTCTTTATCCACAACAGAATCTCGTATATTAATAAAATTTAAAAAAAAACTCCTAAACTTAAATTATTATTTATAACATTATCACAATTACCCTTATCGTAACCTCTCTATTCATCTTTTAGTTACCTTTATCGTAAATGAATGATGTCATTTGGAAATCTAAAAAGTTAAGGGCATTGTATTAAGGATACAATATAAAGCGATAACATGGAAAAATGAATATTGAAATTATTAATTAGATGTTAGTTTGGAATTTGGGAATTTAAGGATTTTAATTGATATTTACGATATCATTTGGAAAACTAAAAGAGTAAGGGCATTGTCTTAAGGATACAATATAAAGCGATAACATGGGAAATGGAATATTGAAATTATTTATCGGATGCTAGTTTGGTATTTGGGAATTTAAGGATTTTAATTGATATTCAAAATAGTTAAGATATTGTTGTCAAAAATATAAACGAAATTGATAATTAATATTTACTCATATCAATGAAGTTGGAAAATATATTTTAGTTATATAAAATGTGTAATATAAATATATAAAATAAGGAATATTAGTTATTAAATTGAATATATTTAAGAGATTTATATTGAAAGTCTTTTTATAATGGTTTATTTTTTTTAATTCATTTTTAATTATGAGTTAAAAGTGTGGAGCGTAATTAAATATATTAAGTCGTAATTTTTTTCATGTGTAAGATTTGAGGAAATTTTTTTACCACAATAAATTTGATTTTTCTCAATACATGATAAATTTGGGGTTAAGATGTGTCTATCCTAGTTTTATTCATGTGTGATGATACAATTTTTTTTGAACATATGATTAATCTAATCATTTCAAATATGTCAAATATGTCTAAAATTAATTTGATAAGTACCTTTCTTTTTCCTGAATTTTATGGACATTGGACCTATATATTTACTAAATACTTGAATTCTAGCATACGACTCCTCACACAAACGACACATTTTAACATGAGCCAATCAATAAATCCTATCTTGAAATTTTCAATGTGAAATTTCTATATGAAAGAGAGTTACAGGATGAGTTTGAACATAAATATATTTTAAACATCTACTCTTTATAAAAAAATATTTTGCATAGTGTACTATATCTAAGTTGATTGAATATTGTTATGTTTGTTGATATGCTCTTTATTGTTCAACTTCTTCTTTCATCTATTCTTCATGCTCTTCAATTATCAATCCCCTTGACATTTTTTGTCGATTTCCTCTTCGTTGTGCATTTTCATGTATTCTTTGCTTTTGACAAGTCCATTCAGATGTCATTTGTTGTGCCCTTTCCTGTTGATATAATCTTTGACATGCTCTTTCTCTTTCAATTTTTTATTTCATTTATTCTTCTTGTTGTTTAGTGTTTATTTGTTGTGATTGTCATTGATGATCCCTTATTTGATTCTCCCTTTGTTGTTGACATTGCTCAGTTGTTATTTCTTGTGTCATTCTATATAAATTTACTCTTTTTTTTTTCATTGATATTTTAAATGGAACTAGTTTGATCGTGAGAATGGATCTAAGCTCTTTGTTGTTCAATTTTATTTAGTTCTAATATAAGCTAATGATTACTAGAGCATAAAAGATAATGTGTGTTATGAGTAATTACTTTGCACATATATTAAAATTGATGCATACAATTGAATTAATTACTTTTGCAAGCAATACAGATATTTCACCTATTCACATCATATTAGAAATTAAAATTTACACTAAAATCAATGCATCAAGTGCACAATAAAAATTAAGATATGACTTGAAATCAATGTATTTATGTTAGTAGAAAAGTAGAATATTAGTGTCAATGTAATTTAAAATTGAGTTAAGAACCCAAATATTCCATTACCCCTTTCATTTACTAAAATTTTAATAATTTTTAGTATCTTGTGTTTTATCTGATTGGATTTATAAATTCAACATCTTTATGTTTTGTAAAAGGTTTATTTCTTCTTCGTCTCTGATTAATTATGATCAGTAACATGTAGTACTGTATACACTTAAACATGATATATATATATATATATATATATATATATATATATATATATATACAACAGAGTATTATGTTAAATATTATATAATATTATATTTTTAAATACTATAATATTATTTTAACATTATAATATTATATAATATTATAATAATATTATTATATTATAATATAATATTACAGTATATCTCATGAAGCCTAATGTATTACCATATATTATAATATATTAAACCTAGCATTATATCAATTTTTTTTATATTATTGATAAATTTAAACTTGCAACTATTTATTGAGTTACAATAAGGAAAAATTAGATAGAATAATCTTTAACTCCTTTTCTAATATTTGAAAGTGTATACCCTACGAACTCTTTTTGAATTCCATTATAGAAGCATCATCTTCATCTTCCATTCTATACATACAACAACCTTATCTCACTTAAAAATCTTGATAGGATGAAATATAACTAACTCAATATGATGTAAGATATCTAAATTATATTAAATCTTTTATCATAATAATTATAAATATAATGATACTTAAAAATTAATTATTATATAATGTAAACATTAATATATAATGATAATAAATTTCATATAAATGTGATTATTTATTTATTTATTTATAGATTTTAATTATATAATTAGTAATTATTATAAGCCAATTTTTGCCAATGAGAGAGTTGTATTCCTCTTCCATTGGTGCTTCCCATTTAGGATGCTAGGCTGTTTTTTCATAATTTAGTGATATGAGATGTAGGCATCATATAAGTGTGCATGGGTATGCATGGCTCCATAGCTAAGAGTGATTGTGGAGCTTCCTCAAATTGAGGTATAGTGGCAGGATCATCTAAGAGATTTCTCATATTGTGCCATTTTTGTGCCGAAGGTGGTCAAGAATATTCCCAACTGCATGAAGAAGTATTATCTCGATGTTCAACAACTAGTGGACAAATGGGCGTCACGGGAAAAGAGTCATCTAGATCAGAATTCTGATATGAAGTAGCATCTACATACTCATCAATTAGTGGTGAGGGAAACTTTGTAACATGTTCATCTCATGGTGCATGAACAACATTGTCTTCAAACTTTACACTTCTTTCAATTAAGAGCTTTTCAATGTTGATATTAAGAAATCTGTATCCTTTGACTTTATCATAATATCTAAAAAACATGCATGCTTTGATTTAAGGCTCCAAAGCCTTTCTCTTCTCTTTAGGAATGTGGGCCCATGCTCGAGATCCAAAAATGTGGAAATGACTAACTTTAGTTTGCATGCCAGTCGAAGCCTCAAAAGGTGTTTTTTCGATAATAGATTTATGAGGAGATCTATTCTAGATGTATGAGGAACAATTGATAACTTTAACCCACAATTTCTATGGAAGAGCTCTTGCATGCAACATCCAATTGGTCATCCTATTCAAAGATATTTTCTTCGTCCTGACTACCTTGTTTTTCTCTGGAGTCTATGAAGCTATATGTTGCAACTGTATGCCTACTTCATTACAAATATTTTGGATATCTTGGTTGACGTATTCCTTACCATTATCTGCGCAGAGGATCTTGATATATTTTAGAGGCTGATTTTCCGCATGTGCTTTCAAAATATTTAAATGCTAAAAGAATGCAGACTCGAGTTTCAAGAAATAAAACCAAGTGAATCTTGTGTAATAATCTATAAATGACAACATATATCTTGATTTTCTTATTGAAGGTATTGGAAATGGACCCATGAGATCACTGTGTACAAGCTCTAAAGATGAAGAGGTTGTCGATGCATGCCCCTTCTCAAACTTGTCATGTGGATGCTTTCCAAGAACACATCCATTATAGACACCATTTGCATATTCAATGGTTGTAGATCCTTTGACTATCCCATGGTTTATAATTTGTTGCATATATATGAAATTAAAGTGTCATATTCTCTTATGCGCAATCCTACTTTCCTTATTTGTGTGCGTAAGTAGAAAAATAAAATCAGACAGAGGAACAAAATCAAAAAATGTATACAGATGAGATTGATCATTTACCTTGCCAAATACAATCTTCAAGTTTGTTTTCATATCATAAATACTCATGGAAGCCGGGTTATGCTCCACTTTTCTCCTAGTACTGGTATGTGTCATATGATACACTAAAAAAAGATTCACAAAAATCCTCAGAATATGCAAGAAACTCTCAAAAAATCCATCTTTGAATTGCACTCTTCCTTGTCTAGTTGCTTCAACTACAAAATTGCCCCCCATGAGAGTAGGAGGACCTGAGTATGCATGTAGAGAATAAAATTATTCCTTTGAAGAAGTCATATGATGTGAATCTCCTAAATCAATGATCCATTCTTGCATTGTAGAATCAAGGGAAAACAAAGCATAACCATTACCCTTGCTTCTGATTGTTTTTCCTTTGTCTTCTCCTTGGCACTTTCTATAATGTGATGACCAAGATTATTTTTCTAAAGAGTCTTTACCACTACATCGATAGTATTTTACATGCAAGCAAATTTAAGATGATAACATTTGCTAGAATAAGAACACTTGGAGTTTCCTTTCTTTCCCTTCTTATCCTTGGAGCTCGAAGGGTCATCTGGATGTTTTGGATTTCCTCCCTTTATTAGATCTGGAACTCTTGCCTTTCCTTTGCCTTTGGATTGTTGATTTGGTTTTGAGTTGGACTTTCCTTTCTCATGCATTGTAAGTGCATGTGCATTTGAATACTTTAAAGAACCCATCTTGATGACCTTATCCTGCTCATTAATGAGAGACTCAATAAATGCATCAAATTTAGGCATTTTCCTTTTATCTCCAGTTGTAAGTCTAAGTATATGAAATGAAGAAACAAAAACAACATATTGAGGACCTAATTTAGACAAATAGGAAGGATCAATTGACCTTCCTATTTGGATTTATCGATCCCTAAATCCTGTAACTGAAGAAGAAATAATTTGAATTTCGTAAAGAAATCTTGAATGTTGTCAAAGCTATTTGGATCTAATGAATTTAGCTTATTTTCGAGAATATGAACCTGCATCTCATCCTGCGTTCCGAATAAATTCTCTAAGGTTGTCTAGAGATCATTTAGAGTGTTTCATGTGTCCACATGGAAACATAATGTTGGAGATATGGACTATAATATAATATCAAAAGCCTCATCCATCGTGTTGAATTATTTGGCTTTTTCAATGGAATAATTTACTATTTTTAACTGTAAAAATTAAAATGGGATAAAAAAGAAGATTCACACACTATAAATCTCTATCGGAAAATAAAATTTCTCCTTGGTAAGTTCATTTTGGAGGGGAATAAGCTAAGTACAAAATCCTAATGAAATTGGATGAGCTCAAATTGCAATTTAAAGATAAGGAAAACTGCATGTCATGGGTTGCAGATGTTCTCATAGATGAAGAAGGGCCTTCTCCACATGTTCATTGGGTTCTACGGATTGAAGTAGATGTCCCCACCTCAAGGGAAACCTTTGGCTGTTTGGAGTTGCTTTATATTGTAACAGCACAAGTAAACTAAAATTAATGTCTAAAAGGAAAACAAATTCTTTCAATGAAATTATACCTGTAATTTCCGGCTGCGAAGTGACCACAAGATTTTGGGGACGACTCTCCTCCCAACCGTAGGCTCAATTGTGCAGGATTCTGCTACAACTGGCCACCCCCGAGCCCTCAATCAACGACTACTGCCAGTATTCCTAAGTCTTAGTATACCATTCTCCGAAGAGAATGAAAGATAGAACCTCGGAATGATGGAATACCTCCCATCCTCCTCACCATTCATTAAATAGAACAAAACATTGGAAGGGAAACCACATGCACACACTCCATGTGTCTGCATGCAACTTTTTCTTTCCTTTTTCTTTGATTTTTAGCTTTCTTGTTTTATTTCCTTCTTTTTGTTAATTTCCTTCTTTTATTAGAGCTTTAATATGGTTCTTACTATTTTTATTTTTATTGCTTATTTCTTTTAATATCATTTTTTATTTATTATTTTTATTATGATTTATTTATTATTATTCATTATTTTTATTATTACTTATTATTTTTGTATTATTTTTTTTGTTATTGTTTTTTTTATTTATTAAGTATTTATTCTTATTATTCATTTTTTTTATTATATTATTATTTGTATTATTTTATTAGTTTTTATTATTTATTATTTATTATTAAGGGAGGGATTGTTAATACTCTCCCTTTAAGGAATTTCGTGCGAAGTTAATTTTATTATTATTATTATTTTTATTTCTTCATGTTGCCAACACCCTCTGCTGAACTAGTATAACCAGTAGGCATCGAAAGTCCCCAACACCTTGGGAAATCTCAAGGAATCTCTGTCCTTTTTCCACTTTCGGCACCAGGCACAAGCCTAATCCAGTCTGTATCCTAGTCCAAGGCTGGCCCCAAGCTCGCGCCTGACTCAGACCTCATCTGCCCCAAGGCAGGCATCCGGTCTGGTACTCAATGACCCCGGGCATCTCGCAGGCTGGCCCACTCCCTCCACAACTACGAAGGCGCACAACCCCAGGCATCGAAGTCCTTAACATCCCTTCCAGACTTTGGCATCCCAATCCAATAACAGGCACCTAGCCTGGCACATCAGGCACCTAGCTTGGATACACAAGACAAAGGAACCACTGGCATATGTAGTGTTGATTGAGTTTTGTCCCCAGCCCATATGGTGTTACTTATTCTCCCTCGTGCGCATGGGCTCACATGAGATCATCAAATAAACCGGACCTCTCGGTCCAATATAGAGTCCTGTCAATCATTATACTCAACATCTGAACTTTAATCCAATCTGTATGGTTTGCCACTGAGACTAAATATACCATCATGTAGCTTGATGATGTTCAATATACAAATGATATGAGTAGTAAATGAGCAGATACATGTAATTTGTATGGCAATTGCCATGAAAAATTAAATTCAAAATTAAATTCAGTAGGAGATCATATTGAGAGAGTTGTGTTCTTACAATAATGGGCCAGAGAAATGCCAAGCAACTGCTATTGCTAAAGGCAGTAATTGAACAAATAATTAGTGAATAATATGATCAACATTCACAGAATGTTATTTCTGTGTTTTTAAATCAGACTGAACCATAGATGCAAGTGAAAAATGATCACTAAGGGTAATAAGATATTAGAGTTTATCCATTGGATTGGAACCGTTTCACTATTTTCAGAGCACTTTAACTGGTGACGATTTCAACTTCAATTATCCAATTACTTCAAGTGCTATTTAAACTGTGTTTGCAAGGTGAACCAGTGGTGAGTAGTTACACCAACATGCCAGTATAAGATTATAGAATTACATACTTTTCCAATGAATTACTGAATCATAAAAGTATATCTTAATTATGTCATATCACATGATAAGATATTAATGTGAACAAAAGAACCAAAGAACCAAGGAAAGCCAGAAGGATCTCAACATGCATCCAATGCATTAACCATACCATCATAGTATGATAGGAATAAATCTGATTGTTGTAGCTTATTGTTAAGAATGTATCTGTCCTTAGATACCAAATTGGATATCTAATTAAAGAAAAACTGCAATGTGATGTGAGTCGCTAGATGATCCAATCCATCCACTAATTCACCTTTTAAATGATCATTGAATGCAAGATAAGGAGTACTAATGATCTAGATTCTATCAATCACGGAGATGTGGTTCAATATCCACCAAAATTCGAAGAAGTGCTTCGAGTCTCGTGACTAAAGAATCTTTTTCCTAGTACAAGATTAGCATCAATCCTGTGGAAAGTATATTATCTACAAAGTAAATGTCTTTTAACCAGTTAAGGCCCATGAAGAAACTGGTCATGAATAGCCCTCATGACTGGACAACATAATTACATAGTGAAGCTTTCTGGATAACCCACGTAAACCTTTTTATGAAGAAAAACTAGTACTATCAGATGATTTATTATATGCTTTGAACAAAGTCGTATGACCAAGCAAAGTAAACTAAAGTGACATTTTCCTCACATTCATTTACTATTTTCATGTCACAGTATAAAAGTTGTATTGATGTTTAGTCACAAAATTTATGAATCAAGCACAAAAATATTCCACACCATAAAGAAAAGACACTGCCACCCGACCCAGAACCGGATCGGATGACGGGGAAGGTCATGCCTCCCCAATACAAAAAAATAATCATTTTATTAATTATATGGTCTGCCTGCAAGCGCACCCGCGAAGGCAACACCATTTCAAATCCCTTAAATTACAATACAATTAGGCGTAAAATTGCCTACCTAAGATAGAAAATTGTAAGCTTGTCGAGAATCTGTCCATACTGATCAACCTCATATTGTGATTTGAAACATTCAGATCTTTGTGACCTATTGGTGGTTTGAAACATTTAGACACCTACAATCTTGCAATATACACTTACAAATTTCCTCTCGAATGATGCTAGTTTTCGAAAATATGAAGAATGGCAGAACAATCTATCGAGTGTACACATTATAGTCCATCGCCAACAAGGAGAGAGTCTCCTCAGTTCTCGTTTGTCAGGTTCAGCAATTTAGTCAAAACATGGATTCTTGCAGTGGATTAATGATAATCCTTAAAGCATCAACACATGATCACACATGATCAATTATCTAGCAGAGATAACTTATAGCAATCCGCCAAATGACCAACCATAAGTTTCAACTTCAACAGATAACACTTATCATCAACAAGCTGTAACAGATAATCGTAGCAATAATTGTAGATAATAAGCTGTAAGTTTAGTAGCAATAAGAATTGTTGTGGGAGTACAGTGAATCGTTTTCGGAGTGCAGAGATTGTTCAGGGAGCATGAAGGTTATAGGGTGTAGCTAAGACCAGTTAAATGAGTTGGTTGCATGGACGCTTGTCAAAAGACGATGCCTGGGAACTTGTTTCGGAGAGTGTCATTGTGTATTAGAGAGGGGGGCAGGGCGTAAATTTGACGCTCACTGGCTAATGATTTACAGTTAGACATATCAAGCTTCATGAAACACTTGTAGATTCTAGGCCTCTGCCAAAACAGAAATCTATGTAACACTCTATTTCCAACGTAGCTATATTCAAAAGAAACAATGAGACTTCATAAATGAAATATGTTACATGAAATGAAAAATAGCTCTACCAAATATCTTATTGCAAGGAACAAAAATGTATATTAAACCCAAACAAAATCATGGCGTGAAAATCCTAATACCATGATTGATATAATTTTGTAGATAATTAAGAAAAACTAAATAATATCTACTGTTTAATGTTACTAATAATATGTATTTCAGTGAAGAAAGATTCATAACTAAGAGGGCATAAATAACTCACTAATATAATATACATATAATCACACTATAAAATACATTACATATAACATTAATATTATATACATGCATAGATTTACATATATATACATACATAACTACATTATAATTATATACATTATCATATATATCATAATATATATACATATATATTTATAAACGTAACACATAATATACATTACTAACGTACATACGTCAATTTACACCAATAATCAAAACATTTGTGTGTATAAAATCAGTTTTATAACTCAGTTCATAGTGTTTTGATTTTCAAATTTTATTGTTTTATAAAATATGCACTCTGAACAGAATATGCACTCTGTGCATTGTGCAACTTTCTATCTTTTTGCCATCCATTTTGGCACCTAGATTTCACAAATCCACAGTTCTCGGTGCTTTGAACTCTGATATCATAGAATTTATTTCTTAATAATACCAGTGTATACTTTGGAAAATATGTTACAATTTGGCAGAATTATATTCTTTGATTAAGAAAAATCATAAATTGTCAATTGAGTTTATCAACTATGGATGAGAAAAAATACTTTGTGATATGTCAATTCAAATTGGTAGTTTCAATATTTATGCATTTGTTAACATTTTTTTATTTTCATGGTGTATCATTTTATCGTTGTGGATACTTGACACGACAAAATTCAAAATAGGGAAATCATACGAAAAAAAAAATAGAAAAATGGAAAAAAACAAACTCTAGAAAGAAAAAAGGAACTCCAACTAATAGAAAAAGCTTTACAAAATGATTTTTCATCCAATTTCATGATCTTGCCAAATTTGTTCAGAAAGTAAATCAATCACTGTAAGTTTAGAAGACATCTCAGTCTATCAATTACTAGTAAAATTGGATTTTGAAAATTTTCCCTACTTTGATCACACATGACACCAATCCAACATTTAGAAGTAACCGAAGGCAAAAAGGATTAAGATTCCTGTCATCAAAGAAGTTGCAAATAACTTTCTGTTTTGATTTTTATTTCGATTCTGAGTGAAGAGGTCCAGTAAACCAAGTAAGGTATCAAATGAACAATGGAGATTTCTTGAATTAATTGGAAATCTCTCTGAGTAATCGATATATTATCATCTGTTGCAAATCTGGTGTATATACGTTCTGAGCAACTCTTAATAAAACCTCTGGACCAACGCTTTGAATTAAAATAAACATGTAATGCAAATAACAGTACATATCAAATCTTCAATCTGGGGAGTAGAATAAAGTGTCAAATTTCTCCATAACTTCGTCGAATTTTCAGTGTGGGGAGAAGATTACGTTGTAAATATCAGTATGCGGCTAAGTGACATTTGACAATACCAGAGACACAAGTTTCGTGTGTTCCTTAGACAAACACGCAGATTAAAGAACTTTTCTCTCTGAAAATCTGTTAAAAGTCCACAATCATGGAAAATGAAAAGAGATAAAAACCTGCCAGACTCTACTAAAGAGGCAATATTGCAAAGGGTACATGGATGGCTACAAACAAACTCGACAGATCCAAGGAAGGCTTCAAACGTGAGGTGCATATCAACACAACTTGTAAAAGGGAACAACCGCACCTCCGATGTCCAAAAATCTGAAAAAGCAAAGCGGTACTAGATCCGCAGAAGTAGTTTAATTGCTAAAAGGTGATTTTAGAGCTGGATTGGATAAAAACTGAGGAACCTTGCAGCACTTATTCCAAGATGACTTTTACTGTTCACTTCGTTACACAACTACATAGACCATGGATTTAGTGAAGACAAATGAATCATTATGCATGTGCCACGTGATATTGCCTGATTTGTGGTTGGTCGCTACGCACAGACCTCTTAGAATGGCCTAAGGCTGAAATTAAACTTTAGACATATGATTGCCAACCAGGATTTGTTGCTGAATTTTGTGCATTATTGATTCAGAATCAAGAAATGGTAAATTGCAAAAGAAGTCTTATCTGCCTGTCAGCAATCCAATGGTTATAATAGAAAATATAGATTTAAGGCTTCCAGGCTAAGCCTACTTTCAATCAAAAATCTAAAAATTCTTCGCTAATGCACCATAGGGAACACAGTTCTTATTATTTTAGTTAACAAAATTAAAAGGCAAAAAGGGCAAATATCCACTGAAAAGCTAGCCAATTTTTTTTTTTTTTTTTTTTAAAACAAGTCTTCACAGAAATAGTCCATGCCGTCTGCTTGCGATGATATTGGAATCTAACAAAACTTGTTTTAAATGCAATAAAAATGAAGCCAAATTTAGAGTCAGAATTCGAGAAATATTTCCTTGAACTTATTTTGGAAATTAATGTTTGTCAGCTGATTTAAAGTATGTATTAATTTTGGAAATTAAACTACAGAAAGTATAATCAGAATTGGTAAAATCCTAAAAGCTAGGGTTTGACCCAACCCTACTCTGGCTGATATTTCATTTCTAGATTGTTTCTAAATTTTATCTAACACAATCTAATAGTGAAATTTCATTGATTGTCTCATTCAGCTCATTGTCCATGTCAAAAAGTTTCTATTGATCTGTCTCTCTAATGTTTTCTCTTTAGTTACGTTTAACAGAGATAACAACAAAAAGCCGCTTTGTAACAATCACTGACTTCGTCATTCTCAGATTCTTCTGGCTCTCCTTATCATCCCACCCTCCAGCTATCTTATAATGTTTGTTGCTGATCATGTGAATACCTTTTTCGTGCTATAATTTTGATGCTTATCTTCCAAGTTTCGGTTCACGAATTCTATTTAGACCATATGATGAGGATGTTAAAATTAATAAAATATTGGTGATGGCATATCTTCTGTATCCATTGATACCTTCTTTGTTATTGACCTTACATTAGATCTAGGATCGCAAATAATTCTTCACAAGAGGTTGTCACAGTATTGCTTCAACATATTTGGCATTTTATGTTTTATGTTATTTCTGAGTTCCAAAACTTTCACTTTAGAACTTTTTGTTATTCCTGCAGGATATGTGTTTTGTTAGAGATTTTCTTTTAAATTTAAATGACTCTCCAGCAGCCTGAACAAATCAATCAATCGACCTGCATGACAGGATAGTGGGTCCACCGATAAAACAGGGCATAACAGATATATTTACCCTTTCTGTATGTGACTGTTCGTATTTATACAATTCAAAATCCAAATTACAATTTTCTCTAATCCAATACCCAACTTAGACATAAGCTAGACATCTTAGAATCTCTGACAAAAAAAAGAAGAGATATTTTCAAATTGGTGACAGAGCCCATAAAAATTGCAGAAATTCAGGTTCGAGGAGATAACTATTATTTATTTGGTGGTGTAAAAATTTTAGCCCTAGATGACTGCTGTCTTTATGATCTCAATTAAACATGTAAATCACTGAATCAATGCAGAAATTTAATTCATATCATATCATAAATAACACAATAATTGAAGCAATTCACACACATAATTTCCCTTCAAAAGCTTAAAAGGAAATGTCCACAGTCTACTAAAAACCCAACAGCTGTACAATAATTGGAAATCCAGTTAGAAAAAATAAAAACAAGAGTTCATTGTTTTATGGATGTGCGGCAAAATCTGACTCGTAAGACTTAGGAATTTGATTCGTCAAGTCGTGTTTTATCTTTCAAGGTGTTTCATCTTTCAAAGTACCGATGAGTCTTCGTATCTGCCAATAAATCTTCATATTCCTCTGCATTTGTATTTATGAAGAATATTTTCAACTTTTACTTCAACACCCAAGTATTATGCATTTAACACAACAGAACTAGACGCAGCAATAAGATTGGGCATAAGATTGAGAGAATTTGCGCCAGACAACCCTTGCAGGGCTTGAACATTTGCAGCGGCATTCAGGGCACTAAACTAGAATCGACGCAGGCTGAGTAATCCGAAGTTTTCAGAACCAACAACTGCGTAGGGCGGGTTAAAAATGCTGTGAAAACCAACCAAAGCAGACACCGCGGTAGAAGCTTGAACACCGGGAAAAAATTTACCCACCAAACGCGTGACAAGCAATGGAAGGCTGAGCTAACCCCGCAGTGCCCACAGTACCAACCCCTGACGCAATTGCAAAAACTTCAGGCAACATGGAACCAAGATTCGAAAACCCCCAAAACACAGAATACTCAGGTCCATAAAGAACCACATCGCAACAGCTGAAAATTTTATTGTTGAGTCCGCTATCTCGAGGAGAAATAACAGAATCATCTGTTGGATGACAACCTGCAATTGAACATCTACAGGCAGTAATCTAAAGTAATGACTGGAAACGTCCTCAGAAGACACAGCATACCAACTAGCAGGCAATTTGTTTGCGGCATGGAAGGGAATAAATCGGTCTCCCTGCGAGGACTCCAAACAGGCTTGGAAGATTCAAGAGAGTAAACATTTTCATTGTCGACGGCAAAGTGCTTTTTCATTGTTTGCCTTACAAAATCTAACCTCAATACTGTGGGTCCTGCCGCACTTCTGCGTCTCGCAGATTATTCAACCTAAGGGGATGGTTAGTTTCCTGATATAATTCTTAAATCTGCGCTGCGCGTTGCTTTAAATTTTAAACAAGTTGATTTAATGAGTTCCAACCGATAGAAACAAGAGTCTACAACTCTACAAGAACTGCTAAGCTTACGAGCTGAATCAAAACTTCCACAAAATGTCCTGTGAAATCAGTCAGACTCGGTTTTAACTAATAATTTTGCCCAGTACTGCATCTTTTGGAATGTACGTTCGCTGATTTGTTAGCAAAATTAGTTCAGGGAAAACAATAGAAGTAGCTAAGATTTAAAATGACCATCGATTCCAATTAAGATATCTGGTAACCGCAACATTAAGGCATTATATTGACAAAATTGCAAGATTTCTACTACTTTTTCGGAAAGAGACAAAATGCAAATAAGATTTAAATTAAGAAAACAATCTACTTATTTAACTTAAAATAGTCTACTTTGGGATGCCAGATGGTGAAAACATGGGACTGGTGGAACCACAAACACTTGTTATTTGCTCCATAGCAGATGGAGAAATGTTGTAGATGCTCAAAAACCTTTTTTAGAGATGACATGTCGACAATCACAAAGAAAAATATAACTATGGGATAGTGAGGGTAAAAAAAATTTATGACGCTTCCTTGAAGTAATCAACCTGTACTTTAAAACAAGTCAAGTTAAAATTTCTAACAAAGTAAAATTCCGGATGCCCATAGGCCCTAACAATTAAACCGCTCTGATACCATATGTAACAACACAAGTAAACTAAAATTAATGTCTAAAAGGAAAACAAATTCTTTCAATGAAATTATACTTGTAATTTCCGGCTGCGAAGTGACCACAAGATTTTGGGGACGACTCTCCTCCCAACCGTAGGCTCAATTGTGCCGGATTCTGCTACAACTGGCCACCCCCGAGCCCTCAATCAACGACTACTACCAGTATTCCTAAGTCTTAGTATACCATTCTCCCAAGAGAATGAAAGATAGAACCTCGGAATGATGGAATACCTCCCATCCTCCTCACCATTCATTAAATAGAACAAAACATTGGAAGGGGAACCACATGCACACACTCCCTGTGTCTGCATGCAACTTTTTTTTTCTTTTATTTCTTTACTTTTCCTTTGATATTTAGCTTTCTTGTTTTATTTCCTTCTTTTTGATAATTTCCTTCTTTTATTAGAGCTTTAATATGGTTATTACTATTTTTATTTTTATTACTTATTTCTTTTAATATTATTTTTATTTATTATTTTTATTATTGATTTTATTTATTATTATTCATTATTTTATTATTACTTATTATTTTGTATTATTTTATTAGTTATTTATTATTTATTATTTATTAAGTGATTTATTTATTATTATTCATATTTTTTTTTTTAATTATTTTTTATTATTAATTATTATTTTTTGTATTAATTTATTTAGGTTCTTATTATTTATTATTTATTATTAAGGGAGGGATGTTACATATATGGCTACTTTTTTTAATTTCATTTGGACTTGTGAAGGGCTATATCTTTTGTTTTTTCATCTTTGTAGGGTTGAAAAACCTTAGGCCTATCCTATGTTTTTTTTTTAGATTTTATAATTCTTATATTTTATCATTAATTTCATTTCCCAAATAATTAAACTAAAAGCTAGATAATATGTTATTATTATTTTATATTTAAATAAGGACATTTTTTTGGTTAACTAAACTAAAAATAACATATTTTTAACATTTAATACCAAAAGACCAAAAAACTAAAAGCTAGATAATATGTTATTTTATTTTAACTTAGGACATTTTTTGGGCTAACTAAACTACAAAAATAACATATTTTTAATATTTAATACCAAAAGACCAAAATATAAAAAATAAAATATAGTAATGTTACGAAAAAATAAATAAAATAATATATATAATCTATTTTTATTATTTTGTTATTTTTTTTCATATTTTCTTTTTGAAGTTTTTTTCATAATTTTTTTAAACTATATATAATGGTCTAATTTTTTAAGGGTACTCAGATAATTGATTATGTGTTTTTTTATTAGTAGAATTGTTTTAGGGAAGGGAACTCAACCAATTGAGTTAACCGTTCACAACAAAACTTTTCATCATCATGTCATTTGTAAGGAATTCAATTTGGGTAGGGGAGATAACAACCATTTTATCCAACCTCTAGAGTTAGTCCCAATTAACTTTGAGAAATAATAATTATATGTAAATTTAACTTAAAATATATAAATAAATGTCTTTCAGATTAATGACATCATTAACATCACAAAAATCTTAAAATATTTATTTAATTATGAAAAAATTATATCTTTTAATAATAAAAAAATCTAATATATCTATATATATATCTATATATATATATTATAATAATAATATATCTTCTTATATTATAAAAAAAAATTATTAACTATTTATTTATTTGTCAAATTTAAATAATTTAATACATTTTAAAATAAATAAATAAAAAATTATAATTCTTTATTAACCTCAAAAATAAGAAATATATTTTCTTAATAAATTTGGAAAAAAATATAATTATCCACGTATTATATTATATTATTTATATTAATGCAAAATATGAATAACAATATATAATGCATTTAACTTATTTATCTTCTCATATTTATTATTAATTTTAAACACTATTATTTTTTTGGTCAGTAATAAAAAGGTAGTTTGTCTGTTAGATGGGAAACCAGACGAATACAGAAAAACATTGTCTTAATAACATATTTAACCAGGCATGCCATAATGTTCTTCTATCTCTGGTATCCTTTGTATAGCTTAACAAAATTACCTTACTTAGTATCGTTAATTGTCGATCTGTCTATCTTACGGACTACACATTTTCTAACTACAACCTCAACTTTAACAAAATAACTACCATATTGCCTATAAAACCATGAAACACAACTAAACAAAAGAGTGTTCAGTGCCATAATAAACTAACATGAGTTTCTTCCATCATTTCCCTTAGACCTTGATCAACTGCAAAGGTTTCTCCCTCACCAGGAGTTGTTGTTGATGCCCCCCCACACCTTGAGTCGTCCGTTGATGGTCGCCTACATCTCTCACCTCCCAAACATGACATTTTATTAGATGGGTTGGATCCACTTACTCTTCACCCAATGTGATGTCTAGATTATAGATCTACTTTAGGTAGATTGAGAAAATCTTATTCATATCCCCAATCCTGTCATCTTGTAGGCATTCTATTCTCACCACACCTTTCAGAACCTCCTACATATCTCTAAGTCTCTAGTCTATCACCTTTAGCTGTAGTTGAATCACAATTTGTCCCCTGTTTAGCTCCTCTACTGTATGAACTTGCAACTTTCCAACTAGATTTTTTACGTGCCAAGTTGTGTTCAAGGTCTTATGGTACACCATCACTCGAGTTCTAGTATTCCTTGTTTTGATGATCCAGTATACTTCCTCCTTAATTTGGTCATCTAACACAACACTGCACTGTCCTCTAACCTCATTCTCCCAAGTTTCAACTATCTAGTTCCCTTTCTGTGAGAAAGTCATTTGATAATTTATCGTAGCTAACCTTGACACATCCTTCATTCAAATCTATTTGTTGGCCTATGAACCCTTGGCATCCACGTTAGGTCTACCCCTCAGCTTGCCTCCAACACTCTAGCCCTTACCCATTACACTGCTCGAAACCTTAATTTCCTAAGCTAAAATTGTTAACCCACAGTCACACCACTTTCTAGCATTTATCCTTATCTCTACAATTCCTACTCCTTGTCTTGACTCGCAATTTAAATGAAACAACCAAGACATGACCAACCTCACTAATTTTTTTGTGTATTCATCTTCTAATTTTGTTAACTTCGTCATGTCAGCAGAGTTACAATAGAAACGTGTGAACCTATGGGCAGCTCCCTCCCATTCACTCCTTCGAATAGTTTTTACAGAGTAATAGTTGTCATTTCCCTACTCCTATATGCATCCCCTTGGGATATCGTACTTCTCCACTCCTCTCACAACCTTCTCCAATTAATGAGGCGATCTGAAGGATGATCCATAAAGGAATAAATGCCCTCTCTCCCATCATCAACCGTCACTCCTGTATATTGTGAATATGTACTCCTTCTCCTGTCCCACATACCCACTACGTGTCTTTCCATAATGACGATTATTCATTTTCATCGTGAGGTGGGTCATTGTCCTGATTCGGCCCCACCCCTTCTCTATTAACCCTCCTTCCTGATGTGGAGTATTCTCTTTTCATAAACCTTCAAAATTCCTCCTTTAATTGACCCTGAGACAGTGCCTCGCACACCATGTTTATTAATGATTGGATGCTCTCAACCCCTACGTTTCACACCCTATCTGCCTACATGTTTCCTAAGAAACATACTGAGTTGAGCTCCACAATTTCCAATACGTCCACATGTTTCTGAATATGTTGGATTAATTAGGCCAAGCACCAATTCTTCATTACTTTTCTCAACTATGCGCCAAATTGCATCCTCCATGCCACTTGGATGGCTAACACAGAGTCCTCTTTCACTATCATGTTCATCATTCCTTCGCAGATCATCATTTCGGGCCCATGCTCCAGGGCTTGGAATTTTGTTGCATTGTTTGAGGCTTGTCCCATTATTATGAAATATCATATGTCTATTTTACTGGTCCATTCCCGAATGACTCCTCCAACCCCTGCCTTGCCCGCATTCCTTTACAATACCAGATCAAAATTTAATTTCAAGAAACCATCAGGGGGAACCAACCACACCACAGAACCAAGTTGGATATGGAATTCATGGGGTCGGTGGCTCAAAACACTCAGGTATTCCATATAAAATAAACTCATAATTCTCACTTCCTAAGGGGATGGTTGCTCCTCTGAGGATTGAGTGCCTCTCCTAATAACTATCTCTCTAAGCTAATGCCTTATTTGATCCACTAGGTTTTCGATAAAAGGCATGTTGTTATAGAATATGTGTCAATTGCGCTCCTTTGAGACTACCCAAAGGATGAAACCCAGAATAAATTCCAGGTCATGTACACCACCTTATTTTTAGTATACTACACCTACAATTTATTTATTGTTTCCTATATGCTCTCCCTGTTTTGATCTTTTTGTCTCAAGATGAAGGTCGGTGAGTACCATAGGGTATCTGTATAGTTGCAAGTGTTTAATAGATGATTAAATTTTTCCTCTACTTTTTCACAGATACAATGCCAAGATGCTCTTGTAAATCCTCTCTTTATAAGATTGTCCCAGGTTAGAACCTTCCTATGTAAAATCAACCACATAAAATTTTTAATTTTAGGCCAGTGTGGAACCAACCATACTTTCCTCCATGATGGGTCATTGGAATCAATATGTCCCACACTGAGACATGCTTTATCTTCATTAAGATTGAACTCCCCTCCTTTTTCCCCCACCTAAGTTGGTCCTGGTCGTTATTAAACAAAATTCCTCTCTGGCTCAGTTCCTCCTTTAAACCGTGAGTGGCTAAGTTATTTTGGGTTTACTGTTAAAGGATGTTTAGATTCCATCATCTCCATTTTCTGTTCTCGAGTCCCTGATCCCAAAATTGGTGGACTTCTCTGTACCCCTGGATTTTCATTCTTCATTGGAAGGGAAGTCATTCCTCTCTTCTTAGCTTTGGTTGTTGTTTCCAAGCATCGTCCTAGAATAGGGATGCTTTTCCATTTATTATTTCCAAGAAACAATGTTGTTGTATGATGCTTATGTTATTCCATGCCAAATTCCAAATACTTGATCCCTGGATTGAACTCGAGTGCCTGACTAAGTATTTTGTTTGGAAGTTAGGAGCATATTTTATTTTCCATAGGTTCACCCATAGTTTTGACCCTCATTTTAACCATATCCACCATAATTTTCCTCCATTTTCTCTGTTGGTTATCTATGGATCTGGAAGACAAATGGCTCCTGCATATTTTGACAGACATACAATATTCCAAGCCACTAATGCCCATATGATTTTTCCTCAGCCCCTTGCCATAAGAAGTTTCTTTGAACATCCCTGATCTTTTGGAGCACTCCCATAGGAGCAAGAAGGATAGATAACATGTGACCTCCGATAGTCTAAATCACTGCCTTTGTTAGGACTAGTCTACCAACCAAGTTCAAAACTCTTACTGCCCATCGTTTAACCTTTTCCACAAGGTTTGACATAACTTTCTCCCAATTTTATTGCTTCGAGGCTTGCACCATTAGAGGTACCACTAGGTACTTTGATGGGATGGATTTTCTTTGGAACACTAAGATAGTTGTTAAATTCATCTCGATAGAAATATGAGTGTTAAAGAAAAAAGTCATGGACTTGTACTGACTAATCTCCATACCTAAAGTAGAGGTAAAGGTATCCAAGATAAATTTGAATGAATGAGCCTCCTTCAAAGTGGGAATGCCATGCAACATGATATCATTGACCAATTGTTGATGCGTCGTTTCCTGACCTTCCTCATGCACTTTGAGGCCCTTTGTATCTCCTTCTTTGTTTATCATAGCTATCACCCTCTCTAGGCCTTCCATAATTATGATAAACAGAAAGGGAGACTTGGGATCCCCTTGTCATATTCCTCTAAATGGGAAGAACGGTTTTGTAGGGGCTCCATTAATGAAGATTGAAAAGCTGGGGGATGAGACCAACACCATAATCCAACTAATCCATTATTTATCAAAACCAAATGCCCCTAAAACTGATTTCATATAACCATCTAATATTATCGTATGCATTTGGAAAATCTAGCTGAATAACCATAACTTCCTTTTTCTGGATCTTTAGCGAGTGAACTATCTCATGCACAAGAATCACATTATCCAAAATTTGTCCCCCCCTCAACAAAATCATACTATTATGCTAATATCAGACATGGAAGAATAATTTTCATTCTTTTGTAGAGACTTTAGATATGATCTTGTATATCACATTTTATAGGGCTATTGTTCTAAATTTCTCTAGAGTGTTGGTCGTTTCTTCCTTCAGAACGAGGGAATTAAAAGTCTAATTAAAGGCTTTAATTATAATCGAAAAATCTTGTGAATCTTCTACTACCTCATGGATATATTATTTAACTACATCCCAACACACTTTAAATAAATCAATAGTAAATCCATCCATGCTGGGGTCGTTTCCATTGGGCATTTCATTCACATTCTGGGCCACTTCTTCTATGGAAACTGGCTTATTCCTTATTGTGTTCCTCTATGATCAACTTAGGGATATTCTTAGCAATTCTTTGGATATTCTCGTGTCTATCTACTTGAGGCTCCTCTGCTATATTTTGGAAGTTTTGAACCAATACTTTCTAAATATCTTGATGCACTTCATAGTTGTGCCCCCTCTAATCCTCAATTCTAAGAATTCGATTCAAATTTCTATGTTCAATCATTGAGCGGTGAAATAACTGCGTGTTCTTCTCACCCTCCTTGAGCCATAACACTTGTGACTTTTGTCTCATTGGAATTTCCTCCTAGCTACATCTGTCCTCCCACTTTTTTAGTAGTTCCATCTTGCCTTTTTTTTGTTTGGAAGATGTTAGCAAATTCTAACTTATTCCATTACTTTAATTTTGATTTGATAAATTTTAACCTTTCATGTAAGATGCACATCTTGGAGCCCCTAACTAGGACTTGTTCACCCCATCATATTTTAATATTCCCCATAAACACAGTGTGACCTAGCCATAAAGCCTCAAATCTAAAAGGTCCATTTTTGGGGGTACCTAACACTGTGATAATTAATACTACTGGCCAATGATTTGATCCTCCACATGGAAGGATATTTGCTTTTGCATCTATCCCTTGCATCAACAGATCCTCCAAAATAAAAAAAATGTCAAGCCTAGATGCAACTTGACGCTACCCCCCATGCTTATTAATCGATGTAAAGCAACCATTGGTAGTTTCCATGAAAATAATGTTGACATACCCAATGAATTCCTTGAAGGATTCATCATCTCTATCCATATATCTTTGGACCCACTTTTTCTCCAATAGAGAGGTTGTCATACTGAAATCTTCCTGCAACACCCAAGGAAGGTGATCTTTCCTACTTCTTATCTCTTTTAAATATTGAAGGAGTTTTATCTTCTCCTCTATTCTTTGAGGACCATACACATTTGTAAAAACTAGAGATCATGGAGTCCCTATTATTTTCGTTTCGAATGATAAATAGGATCTCGTCACTTCCACATCAATTAATATCAAGGATTGGGGGTTGTAATGAATTGCTAGTCCCCCTGTACAACCATGCATTGCGACCTCCATTATCTCAAACCCCCTCCCCAATTTCATTCTTAATTCCTCTATTTTATCTGTTGAAAACTTTGTTTCTTCCAAAAAAAGAAGGTCTAGTTGTTCCATTTTAATATTCTTCTTATGCAATCTTTGTTTCTTAAGGCTATTTATGCCTCTTATATCCCATGTTAAAACATTCATGATTTAGCAATGATGAAGGAGTTGCGATCTTAACATTATCATCTTACCTTAATAATTAGAATGGCTCCCATCTCCTTGAGGGAAACACTATTAGACTTACTTCCTCTTGTCTGGTAGTTGTGTCATGGCACCAAAACCGTTTGAGATCCTGATGTCTTGACTCCCATCTCAACTGTTTCTAGATATAATCTTTTCTAACCTCTTATTTTTGTTTCTTTTCTAATCAGGTATAAGTATTGGATCATATCCATTTGATTAGTTCAGATGACCTCGAGTCCCTATTTTCTCGCTTTTTCCACCATATTATGCAGTATGATTCCTTCCCTTTCTATTATTTCGTGCAACTCTGGGTCCTCTATTCCTACCTCGCTTGGGCACATCTTGCATCTGCTTAGAAATCCTTTCATAGATTTGGGATATCTGCCTACTACACAAAATCTTTCGTCGACTGCAACATTTCTTCTTTACCTTCTTCTTACTCCTCATTTTTCTCTTCTTCGACGCCATTACCTTATGGGTTCTCTTCTAATAAGATTTCAAAGTTATTTCTCTGTGCTTTTCTCCCTCCCAAGTTTATTTGTTGTTGTCTAATTTTAAACACTATTATTAATAATATACAATGTATTAATTATGTAGGTGTTCGATAATTTTAATTCAGTTATCTATAATTATTAAGTGGGTGGTAGGGATGGCAATGATTTAATCACCATAGACCACTCTAGATAGTACACACAAATCAAAGGCTGATATTTATTTTCAAAATAGTTGTTTTTTTTTTTTCTTTTTTAATTAAATTCAAAAATGTCATATGAACAAGTTCACAAAAGGAGTTATAGGTTTTTTGGACATGTGGTATCGATAAGTCATGTTATTCTAAAAAATCTTATTTATGGATTAAGGATATCCATTATAAAGTAGGGGTGAATCTCCATGGTTTAGAATCCATTATAAAGTAGAAGTGAATCTCCATGGTTAAGAATCTTGGTAGATTTTTTCTAAAAATGTATATATAATGAACTTGTATATTACTTTTTTTATCATTATTAACAACTATTATTATTATTATTATTGTTATTATTTCAAATAAAATTATAGTTTACTTAATTCTTATGATTTTTCTTTTAATTACGCCGTAAGGCGTTCCCATGTGAAATCAACCTTCCTAGCTGCTATGCTGTGCGATTATGAACCCTCGATTCTCTATGTTAGACGATAGAACTATCTTCCACCGCCAGATTGATAGCTCAAGACCGTTACTAACTTCTCTCAACTACACCGCGAAGATTGATACCTCCACGTGGATGAAGATTGATATGGTTACATGGATGTATACCATTGATAAAGCGAGCATCAGGATAATGATTGCACTAAGGGAAGCTAAAGCGTTACAGTAGTAGAGAAAATGACAATGTAATGCGAGGCGAATAGTTCTGCAGGATGTTGAACTGTAGATCTTTGTAGAATTCCCTCGACATATAATGAAAATTGTCCTGTTTTTGGAAATTTCCTCAAACCCAAAGGTTAATGCCCGACATATTGCGTATTTCTGCCTGCATTTTGTTATCAATCCCATGGTCAATAAGTAGCTTTGTTTTGAGCGAAGTGAATAATTTTTCACTGCTTTTTTTTTTAAGTGTTCCATTCATAATAATAAACTACTTTCTCAAAAACTGTTTGGGATTTATTATCCTCTTTCAAGTTTTTTTTTATTTTTAATCTAGCGTGTTTATTGTATAAATTTTGTGTTAAACATATTTTTCTGGTCTTCTTTGTGGTAAGTGCTCATGGATTTAATTCATTATATTTGTTTTTAGGTGGGAAATACGGGTTTTCTGGGGTAATTTTTCCATAGTGTGCTAAATTTATTGCCTGCTTGTTGATGAGTCGGCCAAAACATCGCTTAGAAGAGTGTGATTCTATAGGCTTCATTAGTCTGGTGAGTTGTATTTCTGATATGAGATGGTGAATGTTGATATTAGATTAGAAGCTGAAACGGTTTGCGCACTGATTCCAAGTGGAAAGTATGGCCGGCAATTGATAACGCCTATTCAGCTCAAGAAGCCCACGAGACCGCCTTGCCATTGTTCATCTTTCTGCTTTTGTCTTCTTTATGAGGTTTCTTTCTACATCGGCAGCTCATGCTCACCTCAACAATGCTTCTGATAGGTGGGCTCTGATGGCATTCAGGGCTACCCTCAGCTTGGATCCAAACATGGCATTAAGAAGTTGGAATACCAGTGTGTCCCTGTGCAACTGGACTGGAGTCCAATGCTCTTTACGCCACAGAGAGTCGTTTGGCTAAATCTCACAGGTATGAGCTTACATGGCCCCATCTCCCCTTTTCTTGCTAATCTCTCCTTTCTCTGAGTGCTCGACCTCTCTAACAATAGCCATTATGGCTCTATTCCGCATGATTTAGGGAGGCTGTTTGGCTGAAGAGTTCTGCGGTTGAGAAAAAACCAACTAGAAGGACGCTTGGTAAACAGACTGCAATATAATCCATTTTTCACATCAAACATCAGAACTACATGACCAGAATCATATGGTAAAAAAAATATTAGTGAAAGAGATATAAATATATTTGATGTTATATGAACCAGGCATATAAACAGCCTTTCTCCTCGTGGCACTTCTGAATATGTTCATAGTACGATATTTCCTGTGCACCTGGAGCGTCCATCTTCACCCAAAATTACAGTTAACGCAGAGCCCACTGTATACCCAATATTTATTTGCAGGCCAAGAACTGAAATAACTGGTGTGTAATGGAGTTAGGGTTAACGATTGTGATATCTATATATATATAGAAATGGCAGTGGGCAGGAAAGGGAAGTTTCCTCTATTGAGATCCGTGTGGTTTCGAGAAATGGAGAAGTTTGCTGCTTCAACTTATCTTCTGCTTGCTCCCAGAGTCCATTCTAACGAATAAACTCCATTGAAAAAAAGTTAATCAAAGTTCCATTTTGATTCTTGGAACTTTATGTAGGGTTCGTGATGTCAGGTTTTTATATTTCCAGTGATTATTATAAACTAAGTAAGGGTGTATATTTTTGACCTTCCAGACAAAATAGAGAATTCAATTTCTCTTTTAAGCTTCTCGAATAGATGACCAAGGCATGTCCGAGGACTTTTTTACCTTCCGGAGACCATAGACGATTTTATGGACGTTAACTATATTTAATTTTTAATTTTTGAAGTCTCAATAAAATCCCCAAGTTTAATTTGATAATCCATATCAGTGTAAAGCTACGTTGCACCCGTCTCACAAAAACAAAAACATGCATACATTGTGTTCCTGCATTTCAGGAATTACCGAGGATTTCATAGGCAATTTGGGATTTGTTTGCTGTCTTTAAGATGTTTTGACATTTTTTTTGGAATGTTCTATGCATATTTTTTAAGCTCAATTTCAATAATAATAATTTGGTCATATATCTTCAATTTTGATAATTATGTACATCGATGAGTGATCTCTTTCTCATGTCAATTATTTTTGGTTTGCACTGATTTTAAACTGCTTTTGTATTATGGATTTTAATTTAAATAGGGTATTTTTAGTAACAAAATTACATTTAAGTAAAGTTTTTCGAAAGTCAAGAAAATATGAACTATAATATTTCTAAACACTGATTTTTATGGTTATTTTTTTGGGTTATTATTTTTTTTTTTATGGGTTTTGTATGATAAGTTTTAATTTGGGTTTCTAGTGCTTTAATTATTGTATTTTTAGTAACAAAATTACAATAATGTCAAGAGAACATGACATGAAATATGATATGACATGAAATATGATATTTCCAAAATTGACTCTCATTTTTTTGGGTCAATTTAGTTTTTGTATATTATATATGAGTTTTCAAAAAAATAGTCAAATGACAGTGACTTGAATTGGTAAATTATTGAATAAATTCTTATTCATTCATCATCTTAATCTAAAATATGAATCTAATCTCTTTTTACAACTAAAGTATTTTATAGTTGTTTTCAACACAGTTGCGATAGTTGTAATATAATTATCAGTAATTATCAACCCTCAATGGACGTTATTGGAAATTGAAAATAAATACACTTAAGTACCCTAAAGCTAAACTACTTTTTTCTTGTATCTAGCAACCAATAATGGAGTATCAAGCTTGAAGCAATTATAAATGTTAAATTTTAAACTTTTGATAGATATAAACAAACTGACTGGCTCCATTCCTACCTCCTTTGGAAACATGTCCTCATTGAAAAACTTGTCTCTGGGTTATAACCAGCTTCATGGCTCTATTCCTTCTTAATTGGGAAGGCTTTCTCAGCTTAATACCCTATATCTTCGTCACAACTATATTTTAGGTAAAATTCCACCCTCCCTCTCTAATTGTACTCTTCTCTTAGACCTGCAACTGCATCATAACCAGTTAACCAGACACATTCCATGGGAGTTTGGTGGCAGGCTATCTCAGTTGGAAAACTTATTCTTATGGGGAAATAAACTTGGAGGGGAAATCCCAAAAACCCTTGCTAATTGTACCCATCTCCGGGTCCTCAATTTAATGATCAATCAACTCACTGGGATGGTGCTTGTGCAGTTGGGTCAGCTATTCAGATTGGAACGCCTCTTTTTAGGACGAAATCAACTCATAAGTGGGAGCAGCACGACATTACCTATTCTTACCGCTCTAACTAATTGCTCCTTCCTTGAACAGATACACAGGTGAAAATCATCTTACTGGCACTATACCCTCTTCCATTCAATAGCTTTCCCGACTGTCTGTGTTCGATTTGAGCCACAATGAAATAGGTGGAAAAATACCACTAGAGATTGGAAATTGGCTAATCTGACATATCTTAATTTAGAGTGTAATATCTTCAATGGATCCATTCCTTCAACACTGGGCAGGCTTCAAAAGTTGGTACGGTTGTATTTGGACAAAAACAAGTTACGAGGAAGTATCCCAATGGAAATTGGTGCGACACAAAGATTAGGACTCTTATCTTTGAGCCAAAACAACCTCTTTGGGCAAATTCCTTACTCTTTGGGTCAACTGAAATAGCTGAGAGACCTCTACCTTGATCAAAACAAATTATCTGGAAGCATATTCCCGAATATAGGAGATTGCTTGAGATTGGAGGTGTTGGACTTGTCTCACAACACGTTTAATGGAAATATACCACGAACAGTTGCAGGTCTTGCAAATTTGCAATTCTTCTTTAACTTGTCCAACAATTTATTAGAAGGCCCCCTGCCTCTGGAGATTAGCAAGATGACCATGGTTCAAGAAATAAATGTTGTTGTCAATCGATTAACTGGTTCTGTTCCAAAATAACTTGAAAGTTGCATAGAAGTACGCTATCTCAATCTGTCGTGGAATTCATTTGATGGCCCAATTCCAGATTCACTTGGGAAACTGGGATCTTTGGAGGACTTGGATTTCTGCGAAAACAATTTGTTAGGCACAGTACCTATGTCCCTAGAAAACCTTAAAATGCTTCACCATTTGCACTTCTCTTTCAATAAGTTGAAGGGGGAAGTTTCCAAAGGAGGGATTTTCAGAAGACTTAGGAGTGGAGCATTCATCGGAAATCTCGGTCTCTGCAGACAATGGGTACAATTGCCACCATGTCCATCTCCCATTGCCAATGTTCACAATAATCATTGGCTTGTTAAAAGGGTAATAATCTCTGTTGGTATTTCTGTTGTTGCAATATGCATTTTATTCCTTGGATTCTTAATCTGGCAATATTACAAGGGACGGGTTCGAGGAGAGCTTTCCTCGAGATTACAGGTTACAGAAGCTATTCCTTGGAATTTAGGCCTTCCAAGAATCTCACAAGAGGAAATTATTTCTGCAACTAACGTATTCAGTGGTGCACACTTGTTAGGAGTAGGTGGTTTTGGATCAGTCTATAAAGGAGTCTTGACTGATGGCACATTGGCTGCAATCAAGGTTCTCAATTTGCAAAATGAAGAGGCTCAAAGAAGTTTTATTAGTGAATGTAATGCGTTGAGAAAGATTAGACACCAGAATTTGATCAAAGTCATTACCTGTTGTTCAAACGTTGATATCAAAGCTTTGGTATTTCCTTATATGGAAAATGGAAGCTTGGAAAAGTGGTTATATCCGGGTGAAGAAGATGTATGCCAATTGAGCTTCAGTCAAAGATTACAAATGGCCATAGACATAGCTCAAGGTTTGATATATCTACATCACCAATGTTTTGTGCAAGTGGTGCATTGTGATTTAAAACTTAGTAATGTGCTTTTAGGAGATGACATGACAGGATATATAGCAGACTTTGGTATTGCAAGATTAACTTTTGAAAATGATATAGAATCAGTGACTTCTGCACATATACTTAAAGGATCCATTGGTTATATTGCTCTAGGTATAAATTTTTGTTTGGTTAAATACATTTATGTCTTACTTTTTTCATATTTATAAACTTTTTATTTGAGTTTTTTTATTAAAATGGTTTGAATCATTTTGCAGAATATGGATTAGGTGAAAACGTTTCAACAAAAGGAGATGTATATAGTTATGGAATAGTACTGTTAGTGATCTTAACCAGAAAGAAACCAACCAACAACATGTTCGTGGAAGGATTGAATCTTCCCAGATGGATAACCATTAATTTTCCAAATAAAGTGGAAGAAGTCATTGACAATAATTTATTGAGGAAAGCCGGTGATGACACAAATGAACTACCAAATCAAAGCTCATCTTATTACTGAACTTGTGAGTATTGGGCTTTCATGCACACAAGAGTCCCCTAAAAAACGATCCAACATGATTGACATCATGAGCGGTTTAGAAAGAATTAGAGAAATTTGGCAATCTTAGATATGTGTTTTCTTTAGTAATTTTGTGTAGGCAGAAATATTTTATTAGAGAAACTTGGTAGTCTTAGATATGTTTTTTTTTAATAATTTTTCTAAAGCAAAAATATGTTATGCTAATTGAAGAATGTTTTTCACTTGTCGAACAATTTAACACACGAACACTTTACAACAATGAACTAACAATATTCATGATGAAAATAGCAATATGGAAGATTTATCTACATAATGAAAAATGAAATATGGGAGATTCCAATCACATTCCAAGGCATTTTTTAAAATGTGGATGTGACAAAAGGTTGTTGTGGAAGGTGTTGTTTGTATATGGGAAATTTCTTAATCATTATGTATAATCCTAATGTTGATAGATATGTCTACTAAGTGGTTCCAGTTTATGGGGCATTGATTTGAGCGTTCAATGTATTTTTTTTCTTTATCAAAGTATTCTTCTCTTTATCAAAGTATTCTTTTGTTGTATTCGTGTTCTTCAATTTATGCCTTACGGCGTTTCCTTTGCAACATTTGGTGCAAATGCTAGTTTTAGCAAGTCGAGATCTATGATGATATAATTGTTTAGATGCTTATTATAGACTAATTCCTATTGATAATTACTAAGAATTTTGTTTATAGTTATGCTAATTTACATTTTCAATTGATAGTGATGTGGATTTGTTTCCTTTCCTTTTGTTCTTATAGGAAATTGATTTTTTAACATACCTTTATTATCCGATTGTAACTTCCCTCTTTAATGGCTTCTTTTAAAACTAAAATCTAAACTCTAGACAAATCAACTCTAATACACAGAGACTTATTCGAAAATGGTTCAAAACCAACGAAAACCTTCCATTTGTAATTTCTTCTTATAAATTTTGAAACTACAATCTAAACTCTATACAAACCAAATATACTACACATCACACGTAGGTTATACATAAGTTGGTTGAGGCACAAAAAGCTTACATTATACATAGGTTGGTTGAGGGATAGAAGCCTTATGGCACGTCGTCATTCTACTTCTTTTGGGGCATATGAAGGAGTGGGATGCCAAATGTTTTGACTAGATTGTCCCTGATGTGAGATGCATAATTTTGAGGGTTTGGACAAATTTTTGAGAGATCTGGCCATGGAAGCCAAAGCCACCAAGGAGAATTTGTCACTTAAGGGAAATCGGCTCATCCTTGCTAGTGGGTTATCTTCACGGGGCTTCTCTAATGCAGAAAGCGGATGTCCGACAGAAAGTGGATGTCCAACATATGTAGTGCTCAAGCCTGCACACGACTTTTAGTTTAGCTGGTTTGCGGGAGAAGGCACTAATAGTAGAGAAAACCTCATAGTTCCTCGGAGTGCGTTGTTGTGTGCTAGATGGTTAGCCATAGAGGAATTCATAGTTCCTTGGAGTGCGTTGTTGTGTGCTAGATGGTTAGCCATAGAGGATGTGATTCAAAAATGATAATTGAGTGGGCATAGGGACATTCCTCATTTGGGCTACCCTCTCTATATTATTTGATGCAACCCATCAAATTGATGTCCTCGACATTTGAGAACATCTCTTTCTCCCACATATATAGAGAGCAGAACCAAGTGGACTATATCCTCTCCAAATGTGGAAGAATTATTATGTTGGGCGTGATCAATTTCAAAATTTTCATCCATGGATCCTTTCAAAATATAAAAGGCAGTAACGCATTTCAACAAATTTTTCACTTGATGCTTTTGCAGTTTCCTAAACCAATTGGTCTGAAAATGGAAGGATGATCAAATTTTTGTTTGTTGTTTTGCTCTATGTTGCTATGGACAATGCTATATTTAAATAGGAGTACTCTATTTACATAAACAATTAGCACAATACATAAAGGAAAAATAGATTAGAAAAAAATTAAAAGAAATCATCTATTTTTAGAAAAATAGTTGCGTAGTAAAGAGTATCTTCATATCTCTAAAAGCATAAGCTTTTCCTCTTTAGGTAAGTTTTTGATGTATTCAAATCTTAAGTCTTCACATTTCTAGAAGCATGAGTTTTTCCTCTTTAAATATGTTTTTGATGTACTCAAAACTTTTGAGAGAGACCCATCAATGTAACTATTTTTTTTATATAATAAAAGATAGTTTTTCTTGTAAAAGAAAAATGAAGTAACACATGGTTATTTGAGAATCGTTCAAAATCATCCAAAAACCACGTTTGATATGCTAACTCACCAATGCCATATATAACAACCTTGACTCTGTCCATGACGTCACTGATACGTCCGTCGCATTCAATTTTCTCTCTAGGAAATGGGCTGATTAAACGTATTCCAAACATTATTTTGTATTGACGTCAATGATAGGCCCGTCACATTCAATTTTGGTTGTAGAATGGACTGATGAAACTTATTCTAAATGTTATATTTTCACTGATTGATTCTTTGGGTGTGTGGAAAATTTTTAAGGAAATTTTGGTGAGGTTATTAACTTTTCATTTAAAAAACAATTTTACATTTTAATAACCTTTTTTAGGTTAAAACTTGTTGAAATTTTATAAAAACTATATATTAAATTATCAGAAATAAAAATACTTTTACAAATATAATTCTCAGACAAATTTAAATTTTAAGATAAATTACTATTCCTATAATTTTTTATGATTTTATGTGAAATTCATACCATATTTTTTTTTAAATTTGCAGCTACTGTAATTATTTGAATGTGTAACTTGTAAATTTAAGTCACGAAAGTTTGTGTAACTAAAACGTCTCGTAAAGTTTTCGAGATATTGATCTACATATATATTTACGTTTTAATCCCCGGAAAAAAAAAATTATGATCTCGACGACTGTTAAATTGCGCCTAACTGTGCCGATGGATTATAGATGAGCAACGCTTGTGACCATTCCCCCATGGACCCTAACTTTTGCGGCGCAACGAGGGGATCAGCCAAAACGATACAGGGTTCCTTGACCCGCAGAGGGCGACGGTAGCTGGAGAGCCCGCTGCCGGGCTGTGCTTGGGCGTAGTAACTGAATCTTATCCTACACTTTTTTTTGCTTCCAGAACATGACGTACGAGTAACGTGGATCACCCAGAATTACATCAGGATATTCATCCGACATTTGATTTGAAAGTTGCATTATGGATTTATCGCGAAAAGTTTATAGCTATTCCAGAATATTGAGATTTTTGAACAAAAACAACACAAAATTGAATCAGCTAGCCAGGGTCACCTCTCCGAAAGTGAGAATCCGGAGAAAAGCCACCGATTTTTGGCATTCTGTCTGTCGTTTTGGTCTTCCCTGTGGTGGGTATTTGAGGCTCCCGGCCCAAAGCTGGAACAGCAGGACCACGCATGGAATTTGATGCAGTTAGGAAATTTGTAATACTGTGATGCTTTGTTGAAGTTGTGAATATGGGTTTGGAATGGGTAAAACATTCCAATTTGAGGAATAGGTTCTAGGGATTGGGTTTTTGTTGAAATCAACAAAGAATGAAGAGAAATAGTGGATCAGAAATTGCTCTTCTCAATACTCAAAATAGTTAAATAAAATACATAGAAAACATCAACAATAAATAATTGGAGTGAAAGTTCACTAAATTAAAGTAAAACTGAACTGACTATGACACCTGTTGAAGTAAAACTTACTCACTATCACATCTAGCAGATAACAAAATCAAATGTGATGACACCTAATAGACATTGAGATTAGTATCTCAACACCCCCTCTTAAGCTCAAGTGTTAATCTCAAGTGTTACAAGTAGAGACACTTACAATCCCTAATTGCTCTCTTCGAAATTTAAATACATTTTTGCCCAATGATTGTGAAAATATCTGTACACTGATCTTTGGAACCACAGAAGCCAAGTACTATGTCCCCATCATTAACAAGCTCACTGATAAATGAAAACATGTGTCAATGTGCTTGTACTTTTTGTGGGAAACATTATTTTTTGATAAAGAAAATGTGCATGCTCTTTTTGTGGGAAACATTATTTTTTAATAAAGAAATTGTTGAACTGTTATCACACTAAATAGGAGTTGGCTTCTTTTGAACATTTGAGATATCTTTCAATAATCTTCTCAACTACACTGCTTGACAAACAACTTGCGATCATCTAAACTCCGGACATGATAATTGTCTGTATAACATAAAAGTGAACAATCTTCATAATGTGTATAGAACAAACCATAGTATATGGTCCCTGCAATATACCTTAAGATCGTTTTTACAACTTTCCAATGAGAAATTTTTGGTGATTGCATAAACCTGAAGAGAAAAATTGTTGCAAACATAATATCAGGTCTAGTTGTAGTGAGATATAATGATCCGAATTGGATCATTATAGTTTCTGTCATCTATCTTGATGCATTTTGAGTGGAAAAAATGGAGGAATCGTCTCACGGGACTGTGTTTAGGGCGGGACCCAACTTAGCGAAACAAGGTCTAAAACATTCTACGAGCATTTTGAAATATTAAACAATGTTTTTTGGGGGTAAAACTTTTCCTCTTAAGTGCCACACATTTTCATGCTATTCTACACACAGATAGATTTTCAACAACGCAAGAATCACGTCAATTGGGCTCCGTATGCAAAAGTTATCGCACTCAGAAGTTGATCTTCCTATTTTCACACCTATAGTTCGAGAAGATGCCATGTCAATGCTCATTATTCATGGAAAAGGAGCTAGCGAGGTGGAGTCTATTTTGTAACTCTAGTTAAGAGTTTATGTAGTCAAACTTAACCACTAATAGGCTATCGGGTTGTGTTATAATCGGACTACTAGGAGGAAGAGGTATTCTATTCTTTCGAGAGCATTTTGTTCCATAGTTGAGCAAAGATAACCAAGAGAGATAGGAGGTAGAGCACACAAAAAGGATCTGTGCACTGTAGTAGCCCACGGGCCATATAGATTACTTCTTTGTATCTGTAGCCATATTTCCAGACAAAGAAAGAGAGAGAAGCGACCTCACCTTCAAGTTGGGTTTTCTCCTGAAAGGGTTTCCCAGAAGGAATATCTTGTGTATTATGTGTGTGTGAGCTTATTTTTTCATTCTCTACTTTTATGCTTGATTTACATTTACGTGCATGCACTAATTACATTTAATTTTATAGATCTAGAAATTAAATAAAATTGTAATAGTGTAGAATCTCATATTTTTTAATATAATATTATCAGATCTATTGTGACGAACTGTCTAGTGGAATATCCACGGCAGTTTACAGATCATTTGGTATCAGAATGGGTTTCTTTGGGTATTTTGTGGAGGGATCTAGATTGGCAAGGCCAAAAATTGTAAAACCCTAATCATGGGAGATGAATCTGTAAACGAACCTTGTGATCTTGTAGAGGTGATGTTTTCGCAGCTCGAAGAACAAGTTGCAGATATAAATCACAATGTCAACCTCCTCATGGTGGCCCTAAGCAATAAGAAGGGGATATTCAGAGAAGAAAGGGGTTCAAATGTAGAAGACAAATCAAAAGGGGGATCGGGAGTTCGAGAAGACGTAGATAACCAACCGAAGAAAGAAGTCAGAAAAGATCAACCCAATTCGAATGTCGTGAACCAATTCGTCTTTAAAGTGCAAGAAAATGTATATATCAAGTCATACCATGGCGAGATCGATGCTATGAAGCTGAACCACTGGTTGCAACAACTCCAAGTTTTTTCGATGTCCATCAGACTGAGGAAGCGCAGAAGATCTCATTTGTGTGACTAAAATTGGAGGGCCATGCATTGACTTGGTGGGAGAGCCACATGGAAACCATGAGGTTGGAGGGAGAACCTCTAGTGATTAAATGGGAGGATTTCAAAACCCTTAGTAATTCACAATTTTATCCCATTGGGTATGTGGAAAACAATTGGATCTGGTGGCATTACTTCAGGCAAAAGTCAGGCCAAAGCATGCAGGAGTACACCACAGAATTCAAAAAGAAGGCTATAATATTTGGTATCTTTCCAAAACACCCAGATGTACTCCTCAACTATTTGGGGAGTCTGCACCACCATCTGCGTGAGCAAGTGATGTTGTTCAAGCCCAAAATTGTGGATGAGGCTTGTGTATAGACACAATACCTTAAGAACGTGGGCTTGAAAAGAGCATAATTAAGTGGATCAAAGAAAAATGAGAAACAATACACTTATAAGGATACAAAGAATAAGAAAGAAGGGGGGGAAATACAAAAAATGGTGGCCACAGCGCACCAGTGAAAAGAACCTAGAAACCACTATGACCACTGCAACATTGATGGCCATACAGAGGAAAATTGATGGAGGTTGCATTCAGAAATAAACTTGAAGAAAAAGTAGAAAGATAATAAGAAGAAGAATATCATGGCGACTAATTTGAGCAACCAAGTTGAAAGCAACTTAGACGCGGATGAGAAGATCATTTGTACATCAGTGCAGAAGGAGGTGAATCTGAGTAACCTTCAACAATAGGAAGAGAAAGAAATGACCAAACTATTCCATGTAGAGATACAAGTCTAGAAGATGAAGATTGATTCTCTGTTTGGCTCAAGATCGCAGGGAAATCTCATTGCAGCAGACCTTGTCAAGAATTTGGGGCTAGAAGTTTGTGATCATCCAAACCCATATCCCCTGGGATGGTTACATAAGGATGTAGAGTTGAAGGTAAAAAAACAATGTAAAATTAGATTTCCTATCAGTGGTGATTTTATTGATGAAGTAGACCTTGATGTGGTTCCCCTAGATGTATGTGGAGTTGTGTTTGGGATTCCATCATGTACATTTGTGATGTGATATTCATGAGATATAACCAGTATCATATCGTCAAGGATGAAAAATCATTCATCATCAACGCACAAAAAGGCCAGTTAAAAATTTCACTATTAAGTGTCAACCAAGCCAAGAAATTGATCAGTTCCAGCAAGAAGTATGTTTTATTGTTTTTAAGAAAAATCCAGTCTGTAGAGGAGTCAATAAGATGCAAGGCATCGCTAGAGCGGTGTAGTATAACAAGAAAACAACAATTTGGGGAGTTTTTACAGGTAGAGAAGGATGTGTTCCGGGAGCCTAAAGGGATACCCCCAAGAGAGAAGTGGAGCACAAGATCTAGCTATTGCCAGACTCCCCATTGCCAAATATTGAGTTGTACAGAAAATCTATTATAGAAGCAAGTGAGGTGAAGAAACAACTACAGTGGTTGTTGGAACATGGTGCCATTCGATCGAGTACATAACCATGTGGATCACCCATCGTCATCATGCCAAAGAAGGATGAGACTTGGCAAATGTGTATATATTACAGGGCGTTGAATGAAATCATGTTCAAGATAGACGATCTGCTAGAACAACTACAACAGGAAAAGTATTTCAGCAATATGGACTTGAATTCTGGATGTCACTAGGTTCGAGTCAAAGAAGAAGATACATGTGAGACCACCTTCAAAACTAAGCAAGGTTTGTATGAGTGGTTACTTATGCCATTCGGCCTATGTAATGCACTAGCTACATTTATGAGATTAATGAATGATGTATTGTACCCTTTTATAGGTGCATTTTTATTATCTATTTGGATGATATATTGGTATATAGTGCTACCTACGAGGAGCATATTTCACATTTGACGCATAACCTGGAAACATTGAAGAAGCACCAGCTCCTAGCAAATATCAAGAAGTGCGAGTTTGTGCAACAATCCTTTGTGTATTTGGGATATGTGATTGATGGAGGAGAATTGAAGATATATCCTTCCAAGATGGAGGCCATCATGAAATGGCCTCTGTCTACTAATGTTACTAAGGTCAGGATTTTTGTTGGAGCAACACAGTACCTGAGGAAATTTCTTGCCTTGTTTCCAACAATAGCAACACCACTCCACACCATAATAGTGAGTGGAAAGATTTTCCAGTGGGGAAAATGGCAACAAAAGGCTTTTGATGAGTTAAAGAAGAAGATTAATGAAGCACCAGTTTTGGCATTACCAAATTTGCAACAACCCTTTTAAGTGGAGACATATGTGAGTGGGTATGTTATGGGAGCTATCTTGATGTAAGGAGGAAGGCCCGTTTGCTACCATTCTGAAGTATTTCATGGGCTAGTTCTTAACTACCATACCTACGATAAGGATCACTATGCTATGGTGCAAGCTGTGAAGAAGTGGAAACAGTGTCTAATGGGAAATGAGACAATAATTCACATGGATCACTAGCTATTATAGTACCTACAAGCCCAAAATAAGCTACAACAAACCAGGGATTACAGTCGGATGGTGTTTTTACAACAATTTCTTGTGGTGATCAAGTATAAGAAGGGAAAAACAAACAACATGGCTAATATGCTTTCAAGGCCACCCACTTCAAATCTTACAACTTTGGGGACTCTTATGCACATGGAGGCATTCACCCATGATGCATACAAAGAGGCATATTTAGAAGATGAGGACTTCAAGGATGTGTATTAGTAGTTGCAGAGTCAGAGTCATCTGCACAATGAGGACAACACCATTGACTACCATCTCTAGGATGGGTTACTCTACAGGATGGATAAGCTATGTGTTCCTTAAGGTGATCGTTTGCAGTTGATTAGAGAGGCTCACACCTCCAAGGTTGCGGGGCACTTTGGTGCAATGAAGATGGTGGCTAACTTGGAAAGGTATGTATATTGGCCCAAGATGTAAGAACAAGTAGCTAGGTTCATAAGAGGATGCATGCTTTGTTGTACCAACAAGCCTAACAATAGGAAACAAGGTTTGTATCATCCACTACCTATACCTAATCATCCTTGGGAAAGCATTTCCATGGACGTTGTGGGAGGCTTACTGACAACTGGGAAGGGAAATGAGTACATGTTCGTGGTAGTTGACAAGTCCAACAAGATGTGTGTTTTTATGCCATGTATAAAGACCATCGACAAGAAAGAAGAAATAAACTTGTTTTTTGGAAGGTCTGGGTACACTTTGGGATACCAAGGAGCATTATTTCAGATAGGGATACAATATTTCTCAGTGAATTCTAGACTACATTGTGGGAGAAGACGGAAATGAAGTTGAAGAGATCTAAAACATTCCATCCACAGAAACATGGGCACATAGAAGTAGTCAACGAGACTTTGGTGCAACTTCTAAGGGGTTACAACTAGAAGCATCCGAAGACTTGGGATGGAAATTTGGTATATATACAACATTCTTATAACAGAGTGGTCCACACTTCTATAGGAAAGTCCCCATTAGAAACTTGTTTTACATATTTTCCACCTTCACCTTTGGATATTGCATATGGGAAGTAAGGAGGAGTGAAGGAAGGAATTACAAGAGATGCTTTGAGGGCTAAAATTTTTATAGATAAGATCAATAAAATCCATCTACTGGTACAAGAAACATTATCAAAGTTGCAGGTGAAGTATAAGGCCATGCATGATCAACACAGAACAGAGAAATCACTCAAGGTGGGAGAGAGGGTATGTCTATAGTTGAACAAGGAGAGGCTGCAGGGAACTGGTGAGAAAATCAAGGATCTAAGGTATGGTCCCTTTGAGATACTTGAAAATGTGGGTGATAATGCCCATCGACCAAGTTTACCACCAGATATGTGCATTTACTCAGTTGTCAATGTAGATAATTTAAAACTCTATGAGCCTTCGATATTAGATCAAGAAGAGGAATAGGTCCTACCTTCCCTGGAGGATTTGGCACCAGATTCTCAGGTAGAGTGGGCAAAAGATTCAATTCTGTAGAAGAAGTCCAGAACTACAAGACAAGGGAACAAGATTGTTGGCAGATTGGGTTGAGGGAACAACTTCTAGACAAAGCTAAATGGTACACTAGAGAGAAGGCAGAGGAAAAAAATCCTCACCTCATTCAGTAAAATCTTTTGGGGACAAAAATCATCCCAAAATAAGGAGGTGTGATCTAAATTGGATAATTATACTCTTTTTCATCCATCTCAATGCATTTGGAGTGGAAAAAGTGGAGGAATCAGCTCACGGGACCTTTTTTACTGGTGGGACAAAATTTGGTGAAACGGGGTCTGAAACCTTCTCAGAGCATTTTGAGGCATCAAACGATGTTTTGTGGGGTGAAACTTTACCACTTAAGAGTAATCACTTTTCATGTTACTCTACACACAAAGATTTTTCCAACGACACACAAATCGCGTCAATCAGAGTTCATATGCAAAAACTATGCCACTTAGAAGTCGACCTCCCTGTTTTCACACGTATAGTTTGGGAGAATGCCATGTCAACCCCTATTATTCATGGAAAAGGGGCTAGCCACATGTTTTTTATGTGAAAGAGTCTAGAAGAGTCTATTTTGTAACTCTAGTAAAGATTCGAAGTAGTCAAACATAACCACTAGTAGGATATTGGGTTGTGTTATAACTAGGCCACTAGGAGGAAGAGGCACTGCATTTTTTCAAGAGCATTTTGTTTCATAGTTGAGCAAAGATAGCCAGGAGAGATAGGAGGTAGAGCACAGAGAGAGGATCTCTAGACCATAGCAGCCCATGGGCCACATACATTATTTCTTTGTATCTATAACCATATTTCCAGACAAAGAAAAAGAGTGAATCGGCCTCACCTTCTAGCTGGGTTTTCTCCTGAAAGGGTTACCCAGAGAGCATATCTTGTGTATTATGTTTCTATGAGCTTATTTTTTCATTCTCTAATTTTCTGCTTGATCTCATTTACATGCATGCACTAATTACAGTTAATTTTACAGATCTAGAAATGAAATAAAACTATAATAGCATAGAATCTCATATTTTTTAATATAATATTATCATATCTATTGTGATGAACTGTCTAGTCGAATATGCATGACAATTTACAAATCAAACAAACTATCAATCAGAATTTTATATAATGTGGGATCAACTGGTGGTGCTACACCGTCTTTTCTCAACTTGGCACCTTGAGCAATTGGTGTATCAACAAGTTTGTAGTTGGCCATTCTGAACAATTGGATGATATTAGCGACATATTTTTGTTGACCAACAAAATGTCATTATCAGATTGTTGAATTTCAATGCCTGATAAGTATTTAATGACCCCTAGACCAGCCATATCAAACTTTATTTGCATCACTACCTTGAAGTCCTCTAACATCATATTCCTATATAAAAAGGATCATCTATGTAAAGGCATACAATAAGAATTTTACCTTCATTAGTTTTGGTATAGAAAGTTGGCTCATGACTGCTTCTGCAAAAACCACTTTTGATGAGATAGGTGTCAATGTGACTCTATCAAGCTCTTGGAGCCTATTTTAAACCATATAAAACTTTGTTCAATTTGTAACTTAAAAACTAGGAGGTTTCTCTACATAAACTTCGTCTTGCAATATATCATTTAGGAAAGAAAATTTTACATCAATTTGATATACCTTCCATTTGTGTTGAGATGTTGTGGATAAAATAGTCCCGAAAATGTCTAACCTTACTATAGAAGCAAATGTTTCACCATGGTCGACACAAACTTGTTGTGAGAGTCCTTGAATCCAACCTTGCCTTATGTTTCTCAATTTCTCCTTTTTCATTGAAATTGGTCTTATATACCCATTTACACCAATTTTGGCTTTGTCTCTTGGGAGATTAACTAATTCCAAACTCTGGTTTTTCTCTATAGCAACAATTTCTTGGTTCGTTGCATCAACCCAATGTTTTTCTTTAATGTTTTTGTCAAAATGGGTTGGCTGAGATGAAAGAAATGAAAACATATTATGTTGATTAAACTCATGCTCTTGGTCATATATTTCTCTTATGTTTCTTTTTTTCTGACTATACTTTGAAGATGTTTTATCACTAGTGGATTCACTACTTGAAAATGTACCCCTTTTAGAATGGTATGACTCTTCTTGAACCTGCAATATTGGTAGTTGTGGTGGATATGAAAGAAGATTTCAAGCTTCATCAACATGATCAGGACAAGATTTATTTTCAAGATATTTAACCTCTCTACTTAAAATGAACTTCTTGGTAACTAGATTGTAAAATCTATAGGCCTTTGACTCCTCATTATAGCCTACAAAAATACATCTTTCACTTCAATGATCAAGCTTCTTTCTTAGATGCTCAAGAACATGTGCAAAAGCTATTGATCTAAAAATCTTAAAATGAGATACATTTACCATTTTAACATCCCATGCTTCTTAAGGTATTGTATCTTGAAGACTGTTGTTGGAGATCTTTTGAGAACATACACTGTTATCGAAATTTCTTCAACCCAATAGTCATTTGACCACTTCTTCTCATGAAGCATACATCTGGCCATGTTCATGATTGACTTATTTTTCCTTTCTTCTACTCCATTCTGTTGTTGAGTATATCGTGTTGTGTTCTACATTATGATTGCTTATTGTTGACAAAAAGATTTAAAGTCATTAAAACTATATTCGCCTCCTTTTTTTGACACGAGGATTTTTAAAGACTTTCTATTTTGCTCTTTTGCTTCTTCTTTGAATTCTATGAACCTATAGAATGTATCTGATTTAGTTTTGAGAAAATACACCCATATATTCCTGCTATAATCATCAATGAAGGTTAGAAAATAAAGACTAACACCAATCGACTATGTTTGCATTGGGCCACACATATTTGTATGGACTGTGTCTAAAGGCTCTTTTTCTCTAGAGGAATATCTGAGAAGGCTATGTTATTTATGCTTGACTAGGACACAAATTTCATAATTACAATTTTTTTCATTTATAAAAGAGAGACTAATGACCATTGTATGTTTTTGAAGCAGAGTTAGACTCTTAAATGGGATGTGGCCATATCTAGAATGCCATAGCTGCGACTCATATATTTTTTACTCATTTTGGGCAAAAGGTTATGAAATATTTCAACTTCTAAGAGTCAAAGGAAACATTCTATTCTTTTTTTTTTCAACCTTTAATATATGTCTTCTATTGGGTGGTTTGTCATAAATATAACATGTTTCCTTGGAATATTAAATAATAACAATGTTCCATCAATTGACCTACACTAACGAGGTTATGCTTTAGATGTGGAACATAATAAACATCAGGTATGTATTTCTGTTGATTCTGTCTGATAAGAGCAAGGACAACGCCTTTTCCTTTAGCTTTAATATAGGAAATATCTCCAAGAGTAAGTTTTTATGTTATGGAAGCATCAAGATAAGAAATAAGATTTTGATTACCTGTCATATGATTGTTGCAACCACTTCCCAGCGATCAAATATCCTTACTATGAGTGTCTTCGATAGATGCAAGGGAAAAAAGTATTCTCTCAGAGGATTCTCCTTCATTGTTGGAGACACTGACACTGCCTCTTTGTTGATCTGAGTGTTTCTTTTTGCATTCATGTTCATAATGCTCAAATTTCTTGCAGTAATAGCATTGAACATTAGATTTGATCCATGTTCTGCTTCTTTTTGTTTGGTTTTGTGGAGGTCTCCATTCCTCTGTTGGATGATGATGTTCTAATCTGCCTCTGCCTCTGCCTCACTTATTGCTGCCTCTATATCCTCTACCTCTTCCTCTACCAAGAGAGGGTTGTGCTTTGAAAGATTGTTGCATGGAATCTTCTGCCAAGCTGAACATTGTTTTGTGTGTCAAAAGTGATCCAATCAACTGTTCGACTAAGAAAGTTGTGAAATCTTTGGATTCTAGAATGGTTGCTACAACTATGTCATATTTCTTAGGCACGCTTCAAAGGACTTTTTCAACAATCTTCGGATCTGTAAAGGTTTCATCAATGAGTTTGATCTGATTAACTATTTCCATCACTCTAGTCATGAAATGGTCCATATTCTCTGTGTCAATCATCTTCAAGGCTTTGAACTAAGCTCTCAATATATGCAATTTAATAGTCTTCACTATGTCATTACCTTGATACGTAGTTTTCAAAATTTCCCAATGTTATTTATTTGTTGATGTGCCAACTATCTTGTCAAAGATAGAGTCATCGACTAGGTTTTGTATCCAACATTTGGCTTTGTGCTCTTTCTTTCTTAGTTCTACAGTGACGTTGCTCTAATTATTATTCATGGTTGCTACTTATTATTGGATCGGCTCTACATAACCATTTAGAAGGGTATCCCAACATTCTTAGGTTTGCATAAATATCTTCATTCGTAAAGACTAAAACTTGTAACTTTTCTAAGTGGAACGAGGCTTTGTGGAAAAGCACTAGGAAATCCATTTTTTAATAGGGACACTAGCCTTTCCCATTGAAAAAATTCTTTAACGAAACTTCTTGAATAAAACCCTTTGATTTTAAAAAAAGAATTGTCTTCAAATAAACCAATACCTTTCTAAATGGCTTTTCTTTTAAACTCAAATCTTCCCCCCAAAAAAAGCCTTTCTTTTTAAATCTCCCTTTACCCATTAAAAAAAAAGCCCTGAAAGGAAGCTGATAAAAAAAATCATTTTTTCTTTATTAAAAAGCTACTTTTAACATGAGAACCGTTTTTAAACAAACTTAAAAGTCAATTGAAATAACTTTCCCCTATGAATTTTGAATCTTTTAGATGCTTAATAAAATAATCACAATTAAATAATGTGAATTGTTTTAAATGCGTGAAGACTTCTTTGACCTTTGATAATTCTTCCGACGACTTCGTTAATATATGAAGGCTTGTCATTTGCGCATCTCCCGAGAGGGTTCTCTGCGCAATTTTGCGCCCTTTTTGACTTGAGAGGATGTGTCAATCTCAAACTTCTGAGAATTTTGAAAGTTCACCATAATTTTGCACAGTTTTTTCTTGGCTGAGATCCGAAAGCGACGCACAAGGATCTTTTTACAGCTGCACAATGGACGCCTGTTTTTTCCTTCACAGGTGCGAAATTCAAGCTACTTTTTCATTTTTTCCTTGGCCTCTTGTCCATGATTTCTGGTGACACTTGTTATAAAAATTTGAGACGTTGCTCTTTCTGCACCCTTATGCACCAGGGGCTTTGATACTGACAAAAAATAAGAAAAATTATGGAGTAAAATTTCTCTTTTTAATATTCAAATTTCAAAATAGTTAAATAGAATACATAGAAAACATCAATAATAAATAACTATAGTGAAACTCTACTAAAATGAAGTAAAATTGCATTGATTATGAAACTTAGCAGACAACAAAGTCAAATGTGATGATACCTAACAGACTGTGAGAATAATATATCAACAGAAATTCCAATCCTGAGTGGGAGCAAGATCACAAGTGCCTAATCTAACAAGGCCTCAAATTTGTCCTGAATACAATAGAATTTCCAGCAAGATTTGGATAAAATCTGACATAAATTTTGGGAAATCCACTGTTAAATTTTAAGGTTTTGGGTGCCTCACGGTTTTTATGGTGTTGAATCCATTTCCAACATCCAAATTAAGATTCAAACACTCTACAATGAAATTTTTTTAATAAAAAAAAACAATTCTAAAAATTTTAGAAATTTTCCACTCCATTGACAACACCGATAACAATAAGATCCCGTCGTCGCTAGATTGAGAATTTAACATTTTCTTCTTTTAGGGTGGCAAGAATGAGATCGGTTACCACTGCTCACCCCTATGGGATATTAGCAGCCCAATGATGTGGCCATGGGATATGAGCTGCCCTCACCCTTGGGACAATGAATGTCCAAAGACGTGGCCATGAGATGCTTCACAACTTTCATTTTGATCCATGGTGTGTCGTACGATTCAGTGTGGAGAAAGGAAATATATGGTTCAGGTGATGAATCTCTCTAATGAATTGATTATTAATTTGTATATCATTTGACAAAGGCTAAAGATAACATGGGCTAGAGTACATTTTCGATATATGATTTCATTTGGTGTGTTGATGTTGTAAGATATGTGTCATGTAGGGAATGAGGAATTATGTGAAATTGGAGTTTCACAAATAGATATATGTTATTTTTCATGAAAACACGAGATTTCGTTGCATGAGATTTCATTTGAGTACCAAAACCGTGAGACTTCCCAAAAGCAATGTACAATCGAGTTATTTTTCAGAAATTTCTATGGCCAATTATATATATTAATTTTAAATTATGGAAGCCAGCATGTCATTGAAATTGCATATCCTTCCATTAGTGCCAAGTGCATACATTTTAACATTATCCAACACCTTTCTTTTCTAGTTTTAGATCTCAATCTATACAAATGCATCATATAATTTATTCCAAAAATGGTTAAGGTGAAAAATTAAAGTTAAGAAAAACAAAACAATTGTGTAAAATATAAACAATATATTTTAAAAGAAAAAATTATTTATTTGGAATTTGCATATTTAAGTATGTGTTTGTAGTTTGTAATTTTTTAGACAATAGTTAGTCTAGATTAAAGAAAATAATGTAAAAACTTAGATATATTGACAGGTATTCTAAGGCTAAAAGTTTTTATATATTTGAATTCCTAATCTAACAATTTTTTCATCCCAAACCTATATATTAGGCAACTGACTCAATAAAAACATACACTAGAGTTGTCACTCTCACTTGAACATGCACACATTCTTGCAACACTTGCACACTTGATACCTAAGTCAATCTCTCCTCATCTCATCATCATTTATTACTCTAACCACACACTCTCATGTCCATGTCTCCTAGTCTAATATATGTAAGTCTACTATCACCTATCTCCCTTCCCTATCCTTCCACCATTTACCTCTTCTCACCTCCACCCCCTTTGTCTCTATTACACCACCCCTATTACCCACCTCCCCACGCCCCACCTATATTACCATCTTCTCACACCTTCCTCTTTTCCACCCATACCCATCCATGTTCACTCTCCACTCTCCTCCTTTCCTAATTGCTTCATCATCTCTAGCCCTTTTACCCCTTATATTCACGCTTTCTATTCTCACCACATCCACCCTTCTTCTCTTTCCCAAACTTTTCCTCCCCTCCATATCCCACTTCACCTTACCTCATTCCCCCTTGGATCCTTCATCTTGTCATTCATTCCCACCACTTATGGTTTCCCACGCATATACTCATCACCATTTCTCACCTCCTTTCGCCCATCATTCTCACTCTAGTCCCTTATGTCGGCCTATGTTGGTATCACCTATCTTTGTTTATTATCCACCCAATCCTTTTTCCTTCCATTCCCATCAACATTCCCTTTACTTTATATTATCTCATAAACCACTAGTGGATTTTCCATCATTTCTATCATTCCTAGTACTCCTTCCTAAGCTAGTATTCATTTACCTCCTCTCACCTCTATATTTAACCAAATCCCCCTTTCACCTATGGTCATTCTTTAGTTTCTCTTTCTCTCTAGGGCAATGGGGTTTCTTGGAAGGAGAAACTGAGGAACGGGGGAAGAGATAGAGAAAGAGAGAAAGGGAGAGGGTGGTAGGTGGAGAGGGAGAGAAAGGTGTGTAAGAGAAAGAGAGGAAGTCAAAGAGGGATGCGGAGGTGGAAACATAGGAAGAGAAAAGGAAGGAAGGGTAGGGAAGGGGGAGTGAGATATGGGAGATAAGGAGTGTGACATATATAGGTATATAGTAAGAGAGAAAGAGAGGATTAAAGGAGTAGGGAGAGGGGTAGAGGGAGGTAGGGGAGAGAGAGGCATAGAAGGGTAGAGAGAGGGGTAGTGTGAAGCAAGGGGGACATAAAGAGAGATGGGAGATAGACTAGGAGATAGAGATAGTGGAAATGGGGATAAAGAGTTAGACATAGTGGGAGGGAAGGAGGGAGGGAAGGAGAGGAAGAGGCTGACAATGTTAGGTAGAGTAGGGGAAATAGGAAGAGAAAGTGAGGTAGGGGGACAAGAGACAGAGATAAAGGGATAATGAGATAAGGAGAAAGTAAGGGAGAGAGAGGAAGATAGTGGGAGGGAAGAATGAGAAGAAGAGGAGAAATTTAGAGAGAGAGTGCATGTGTGAGGTAGGGAGAGGGATAATGAAACTAGTGACAAGGATTAAGAGATGGCGAGGAGTGTTTTCAAGAGGGAGTGGGAGAGAGAAGTCAAAATAGAGAGAGACATATGGATTTGTGGGGAGAGAGAGAAAGGGTGTGGTATAGGAAGGAATAGAGTGATTAATAAAGCGGGATTGAAAGAGAGGGGGGAGGGGATGGAAGGTAGGGATGGTGTTAGAGAGACAGAGAGAGGGAAATAGGGAAACTATTATAGAGCTATGAAGTGGGGTTTTGTGAAGGAGGAATTAAAGGAGAAAGGGAGGGATGGATGGATGGAAAGGGATAGGAAAGGACAGGGAGGAAGTTGACGAGCATGAAAGAGATATGTGGGGAGAAGAGAGAGAGAAGAAAATGGACATAGATAAAGGGTGGCAGAGATAAAGTGTTTGGGAGAAAGGTGGAGGGCAGAGGGACAAGGATAATTAATTAGAATTGGTAACAATAGTAATGAAATAACATGTGCACTCTTTTTTTGTATCTTAGATTGTATCACCACAAAGAAGTATAAAGATTAGTACATTAGTCATCCATCCATTGGAAACATATATATGACAAATAGTCTCAATCTTCCTAATGGGAAACTAGATGTTTTGTACCACCTTCCTATAGGATAGTTTGTCCAAAGCTACAATATTCTTAATAGTTGTAACATAAATAGAGTATCTATTGCATAATCACAATACAAAAAACTACAACATATCATTTAACAACCAGGACTCAGGAGAGGTAAAAGGTGCTAGATGTTTCATGCTAGATCTGGGAGGATTCAACGTAGTAATGATGCATTGGATATGTTTCCTAATTTTCATGGATGCACATCCATTATTTCCATATAAAATCATTGATTTCTCTTATCACATTTCAGATCCTCAAGAATTCAAAAGACATTGTACATTTTGTCCTTCCTCCCATTAAGGGCACTACCTAGTAGGGTTTTCATTTTCCAGTAGAGAATTAAATATTGATAGAAGTACAATTTTCTTCCCTTAGTGTGGCTAGGGTAAGGAATCGACTATCATATGTCATCTATGAGCTCTAAATCAGAGAAGGCCTTCCTATATCTCTTTGTCATATTCTCCAGGTTCTGCATTTCACTCTGAATTTACGTGGGTACCTCTCTATGAAAGGTATTAATAGCCTCTTAGGCCTACTCTAGAGCTTAGCTTCAGACATAGATGCCATGGTCTCCTCTCCCCCTTCTACTTCTCATGTGTTGACACTACATTTGGGATGACTAGCAGTGACTTTGTAGGTTAACATCAAGCTCTCTAAGAGAGGGTAATTAGCTACAAAGATAAAATTTGCAAAAACGAAAACATGAGATATTAGGGGTAAAGCCCATAATTGATGTGACATTTCTTAGACAAAATAAGATACTACTACCCTGGGTATAATTACAATGATATGTATAATACCTAACGAAAGAGGGTAAAATACAAACCCAACATAGGTAAAGGGACCCAATTTTCCAACAAATAAGGTTTGATGACATTTTCCTCTAAATGGAAACGCACCCGATAATACTAAGACCGTAATCCACAAATAAACTCACATTCTTGTAACCAAACAGAGAGTCAACATCAAAATTAAAGATTTTAAAGGGTTGTAGAAATTCTTGAGGAGAGTTGACCACCAATTGTTGAATGTGGAAATCCAATAAAGGTCTCTTTATACCATAAACTTTGAGAACAACTAAAGCACAAGTGTTTCCTTTCTGCTCATGAGTTTGTTTCCCAATTCCCTTTCTTAGCACCTTACCTCAAATATTTATAATGCAAATATCCTTGACACAATTGGCACAAAATTTCCCTTTAATGTTATGATCCACTGGAATCTTTCTTCGAGTTGCCCAATTGCCAAAATTCCAAATTAGACGTCAAGAATTATCTAGCTTAGGCCCAAAAACCCACCTAAAAATAAAGTCATTTTTCTCTTCCACAAGAAAAGAGGAGTTTCTTTAGAGGGACAATGTATAGGCGAGCATGTCATGCCTCTCTCCTCCTACATTTAGTGTTCCTCATGGGTATCGAGGAATGATATCATCACATTTGTTTTCATGGATAAGGGTGGCCATACCGCCCCCTCCATTTAATTCTCTCATATTCACAGTCTGCTGGGAATACGATCTCAAGCCACCATACTCCTTGAACCTCACCTGCATCCGATTTCTATTCTCAATTAAGCTAAAAGAATTGAATTAGTATTCTTCCATGATGCTCTGAAGATAATTGTGTTAGTCCAATTGAGAGTTTGAAGGCCATCCTACCTCATAACTTGTTCCTCTCAAGAATATGTGAACTTTGAAGAATGTGTGCACACTTATAAAAATTTATATTTTCCATTGTCAAGAGCATTTCCACATTGTTGCTAGGCATATTCTTAACAACTTCCATATTTTTAACTCATTCAACATCCAAACAACAATAGTGATCATCCTCACAACAACAATGACAAAAAACATGATATATATTTTAATGTAATTGTAAGCAATGCTTTTTTAGTCTTATGTATTTGCAAATTAACGTTTTTCCTTGTTGGGTAATTGGAAGTCGATTTTTTCTTAATTGGAATACAATTTATGTCTCATTGTGTAATTGGAAGTTAATATTTGTAAAGTAACTTTTGCCTTGTTGTGTCATTCAAAGAAATATTTTGTCTTCTATGTTACTGGATGGCAATTTTTATCTATTTTTTAATTGGAGGGAAATATTTGTTTTGTTTTGTAATAGTGGGGTAATTTTTTTTATTTTTTTGTAGTTGGTATAAATTATTTTTCTATTTGTGTAATTGGAAGATACTTTTTTCCTTTTGATATAACTAGAATGAAATTCTTTTTCATTTTTCTTGTTGGCACTAAATTTACACATAAGAAACAAATGTATTGAATGAAGAAAGCGATTGAGGGAATATAATAATATAGTAAAGGTCATTGAAAGAAAAGAAAATGAAAGGGTAGATATGGAACATTCTAGGATTTTAACAAAGGGAAAGTGAATTTCAATCATAATAGTTGAATCTCTAATGGGTCTTCCATGAGGATATGTTCTCGTGGATGACTAGATGATGACACATTTTCTTGGAGCTAATTATATTATGGATGAAATTAGACAAGAAATCTATGCACAACCTAGCGATCAAGAAGTTCTTATGGTGCAACATCTTGTTTAGTAGTTGGACATTTCAAAGGCTTTCCTTGAGCATGTCAATTTTTCTTCTGTGATTGTAACTCCATAATATACATGAAAAGAGTGAATACAAATAGATCGCCCCTACATAGATTTTAGAGTGTGTTCCTAATAACTACCAAACATATTTAGGTGGATGAAAGTAGTCTAACATCACTTAAAAGTAAGTTACCTAACTAAATGATTCTAATAAAAAATATGAATTATTAAAAAATACTTTTGAGAATGTTTGATTTCGTTAAATAATCATTATTTTCTTGTTTCTAAAAATCTAGGATTTTCGCTGCAGTTAGAATAATTTTAAGCATTAAAATGGTTAAATGTTTAGAAACTAATTAAAATTTATTGGAAGCTTATTGCTTCTTTTCAAGAAAATGTTAAGGAAACTCAATCTCAAGACCATGGTGTAACCCTCAAGTTCCGTGTCATGAATAATTGTTAGAAATATTATAAGAAAACATTGTTCACTCAAACAAACATCTCATCTAATTAAATGTAATGTCAAAGCCCTTGAAATGAATTTTCTAGAAGAGATAACTTTCACAAATGTGACTGGGTAGATTTTTGGGCCTTGACTAATATGTTACCTTACTTTGGTATGAACCAGATTGGACTAGTTAAAGTGATAGTAAAAATGGTTTGGCTCAGAACACCAACCCTACCTCCAAGCAAAAATATGTATTGAAATTAGTAAGAGGCTTTATGGACTATGAGCTACACATTAAACATCTTCTTAACATGAGAGGAAAAATTGTATGAGAAATTTAGGTATGTATGTAGTGCACTTAGCTTGGGCCAAATATTCTTCAAGAAATGTAAGTATTATAAACAAAAGGAAAAATTAGATATAGGGGGGAGTACATCAGTGCTATGCATTATTTTTCTAAGGGATTCCATCAATGATAAATGGGGATATTATAGAATATATTTTTCATTGAAGTCAATATAGGTATAAGTTTTCCCATAAATATAGTGAGAATGTGTTCAAAAGAACTATTGCATAAATAGTACCTTTCACATATAGGTATGAGAACTTCTTTTATGGCTATTTATTTACTTGTAATAAATTTGGGCATAAGGAATTCGATTGTAGAATAATTAGAATAAGAGGATCTTATAAGACCTCAATGAATGGATATGTAAGTAACAAATTTATAACTCCTTATGATGGTGATGTTATAATATTCAACTCATTTTCTTCCATGTCAAATCATGATGAATGTTAAATGTAATAACTATAGACACATAGCAAGTGATTCTGGAAGTATCTCGATAAGTCCTTTTAAGAAAAAGAAGCAAGAATAATGCATAAAGATATGGAAAAAGAAGAACGAAATACATGAAGAATGTGGATATTTTATATATGCTAAAAACCAAGAAATCCAATGGTGTATTGAAAGTAGATGCTCAAACAATATGACTAGATATAAGAGGAAATTTATATTTCTGATGGAAGACAAAGGAGCAAGTATAAGTTTTACAGATAATGCACTGGCGAGAAGTATGGTAAAGCAACTATTAGATATGATAATGAAAAGGCTAAAGCACACACTTTCTTGGCTATTACAAGTTTAAATCACAATATGATAAGTGTAGATAAAAAAAATAACAAGTAGTATGATATCACATTCTATTCTAAAGGATGTGAAATAAACAAACAAAATTGAGGATGATTGGTATCAAATACAATAAGATACCCAAATAATGTATATGTCCTCAATGAAATTAAAAGGAATAAAATTTTCTTTATGGGATTAATATCCCTTTTAGATCATCATTACAAGGAAGCATAACATCAAGAGAACTGGGATATGGAAGGACTCCTCAAGAATATGAGACCCTTAGAGAGTGAACTACATGAAATAATCATGAAAGGAAATATGTTCATGATATGAACCAATAGTTGATATATAAAGAAATTGAAGTGAATGATCAAACTCAATTGGAAATAAATGAATTTATTTATAGGTTATCACGAAAGACCTAAGAAAAAGATTATTCTTGTTGAATATCTCCATAATTCTATTTAGGATAGAGGGACCTATTTATTTAAGTGCATCAAGAAAGGAAAATTATTGTACATAGGCATAAAAAGGAATTAGATATACATAATTGTTAAACACAGATGGACAGCAAGAGAGATATGAAAGATAAAACATGCAATTTAATTTTATTGACAAATGATATACATTTATAGTACATTATGTGACCGTTGGGATTCACATCCCAAGGTCTCTTGGACTCCTTTTGTCCATTCGGCTTCCACACTAACCCACCTTTAGGATTAGGTGTCCAACATTCCCCCCCTTAATCCGAAGGGTTATGTATGAGTCCAGGAAAAGAGCTGTAATACAAAATGTACAATAATGCATGGCAGCACTAGGCTGAATGTGCTCTATGAAATGTTGGTAATAAAGGGCGGTGGTTTAAGGATAGCCACCAACACTGGAATGCTTAGTGCAGTTCCCGGAACTCTTCCAAAACTGGCAAGAAGCTGTAAGTCTTCTGCTAGAGGAAGTGATCCTAATGTTTTAAAGAGGGAAACCTTCAACCATAAAAGGGAGGCCTCACCCCACATAAAAGGTAAAACTTCAACCTGAAAAGGGAAGTCTCAACCTGTGATGGTTTAAGGATGACCAACAACTCTGAAATGCTTATGCAATTCCTGGAACTCTTCCAAAACTGGCAAGAAGCTGTAAGTCTTCTGCTAGAGGAAGTGTTCTCAATTTTGTCTCCAGAACTCTTCCAAAACTGGCAAGAAGCTGTAAGTCTTCTGCTAGAGGAAGTGTCCCACATCGCTAACTGAAGGCATGTTCAGGCATCTTTGTCTCTGGCTACAACTCTGAAGCTGGTGTGGCAGGTTGTGGCTCAGGCTCGCTTGATGTGGCTTTGAAGCTTGTAGATGACCATCATTTCCCCCCTTGTCAGATACAAGGTGAGAAGATGGATAAAACTCAACTGCAAGACTGTTCAATATTCTGGAACAAGTTCTGACATGTGTTTGAAATATCTTCTTGGTTGTTGATGCCCATTGCCAAGAAGCGATCCATCCTAGATGAATCTTTGCTCTTGCAGGGTGTTTGTTTCTGAAGCATCTGTGTGAAGAATGACTGGTTTTATGGCAGTGCTTACATGGATGAAGATCAAAACAGTGATCTTTCAGATGGCCAACTCGGTCACAATGTTGGCATTTTACAAACTGTTTTGTTGTTGTTGCTGTGGAAGAGGGGCAGAGTCTGGAACAGTTGAAGCTAAACTGTCATGAGGAGCAGGTGAACTGTC
>APFE031312594.1:0-15118 GCA_000404065.3 Pinus taeda | reverse complement strand
ATATATATATATATGAATATGTGCAATAAGTGAGAATATATATACATATATAGAAAATGAAGACATGAATATATGAGAGTTGTCTTTTGTGTAACTTTTTGGAAGCTTTTCCGGTCTAATTTCTCTAAAATCCGGCAGGAATTTATTGAAATCACAAGTTTAATAGGTAATCCCTGCACAATCGAAGTTCCCTAGGGTTTTTTAGGGTGTTGAATCCATACATACAGTCAAAAAACTAGTTTAAATAACACAAATCAAGATTTCACCTCAATTTTTTCTGTTGGATTCTAGCACCGGAAATTCCAAAAATTCGCATTAAAGACAACTCTGAATATATGATTTTCTTATATGAATGTTTAGGGATTATTTGGAGGAGGTTCCTTTATTCTTTAAGGAGTTGTTGCGTATACTATGGTCTATTATGTTATTTTAATAGTTTGATCCATAACATCTAGTATGGGCGTAGATGATATATGGATTCATCTCCATCTTACAAGGCATCATACCATTTTCAATAACTTTTTTTGGGGGGGAGGGGGGGACATAGTTAATGAGGAAATTTTTAGAGTGCATGGAAGATGTAACAAATTACATTGGATCAAAATTTCAGATTTTAGTTCACTATACTTTTGACATTACATGTTGTAGAAGTTACAGTTTTTAAGTAGCCTTAGACATATATTCTTAGTAAATGAGTGATATTTGATGTTAATGAGATTGAAATCATGTGCCACCAGTTGCATTAGAAATAACACAAACCATGATGTACCATGTCTAGATTGAAACCTTGGAAGTGAAGGATTAATAATGTGGCCATCCATACAAGTTTGTCCTCTTGAATTAAGGAAAATCAGTAAGTTTTGGTAATGCAAGAATAACTTTCTTTGGGAAGGTCAAATTGAATTGGACTAGTCGTAGCCTAAAAATATCTCGAAGTACATTCTATAAAAAATTCAGCTGTAAAACCTTAAAAATAGTGAAGTTGTAACAAGTTGAAGGTTGGTCAACATGACAATATATAAATAAATGTTTAAGGACTACTTGAGGTGATTGAAAAGTCGAAGGAATGTGGAAAGAGAGTAGAATATATTGAGAAAATGATCATCTTATTGTTAAGATATTGGGGTTGGATGTTAAGGGTTTTGATAATACCTCAAGTAAAAACCATTGGAATATCCACATTTGCAGGAGATATAGATGAGAAATAAAATTGGTCTTATGCAGTAGTTGAAGATGGAAAAGGAGAATGATAAAACTCCTTTTTTGGCAAGTCCTTATCTTTATGGTGAAGCTTTGAGGTGGTAGAAAAGTCTTGATGAAGATACTAATTCAAACAGCACATAGGAAGCATAAAAAAAATTGTTGTCTAATAAATAAACCAGAGACACATAAATGGAAGTAATGCTTTAAATTCAAGAAGAATTAAATGAAGATAAAGAAGTTTTTTCCAAATTAGATAAGGACATGTTGGTAGTGTTGGACCTGCCAACATTCGAGGGGATCTCCTCGATATGCGGTCCCAATTATACCTCACACTATTTAGGATAGGAGCTCCATCTGAAATACAACTTGGTTGTCATCTACTTAAATATCTACCTTGGCTTTAACTGTCAGCAAGAGAGACAATCACATATGTGCCTTCGAAAAACAAGTGTGTCTGGTGAATGTTCAGTTGCATGTGCATCAAGGTTCTTCTACTACAGCGGGGGGAGAAAGTGAGCGCCTAAGAGACAGGTAATAGTAACACCCTAGTAAAGACAGAGAAAGTGAACCTCTAAGAGAGAGGTAATAGTATCACCCTAATAAAGACACACATAAACAGGAATGTTTCGTCTAACATCTAGCAGGATAGTCCACAAAGATGCAACAATCGTTACAACCATTACAACACGTTCTCAATAGAATAAGCATTAAAATAACTGAAATAGTTCAACTACCTTAGTACTGGTGAAAGCAAACATGAATCATAAACATTCACATAATAGTCTTACAAACATTCATAATCCATGTATGAAAAGCTTGTTGGCCTTCAAACTTCAATTATTAAGTATAAGTCCCAAGATGCATGAATACAACGAACATCACGTGCTCCAATAGTGAAGCGTTGGAGCCACTACTTGCTCCCCAAAAGTACTAACTTATCTCTCTTATGCCTTATGGGAGAAGCCAATGTTAAAATTCCTTTACATGAGAAATGAGGATCTATTTATAACTTGAGGAGCGACCTTTCATATCCTTGTGACTCTTGACTTTCTATATTCTAGTGACTTTTGTACTTCTATGACCTTTGGAGTTCCAATTGACTCTTGGAATTACATATGACTTTTGATATTGCATGTCCTTTGGACTTCCATGACTCTTGGACTTCTACTTGTTTGTCTTTTACAATAATTACAATAATACATCTTGACTTCCACATTATCACATGATGAAACTAGACATGTCACCATCTTGGATGACTAGGACTGACAATCACTGGTGACATGGATTTGCTTCAATTGTGACATAGTTGCCACTGTGTTTGTTCTTTGTTCATCTTCTGATCATAGCGCTTCCACCCTCCAAAGGGTTTTCAGTCTTGGAGTCTTTAGGGTGCTTCGGTCATCAAGTTTCGAGTGTGTTCTTGGTTCTTTTCATGCTTCCTTTGTTTATCCTCTTTGCTCGAACTTCCTTGTGTGTGTTTGCCATGAGGTCCCTAGAATACATGTTTCTGTAATCACTCACGACGAGCAACTATCAGTCTAGAAATCTCCTAATCTACCATGTTTTATGCATAATTTCTTGTTAGTGCCTTTTTGGTGCGCTTAAAACGGTTAAAGAAGCTTCAGAGCGCAACAATGCACTATGAAAGGCTGAAGTATTGGGAGGAGCTTCGAGGCTTCGGCATGTGCTCATGTGCCCTAAGGAAGAAAGCAATCAAGGCATGGCACATGTTGCAAGTCCGAAGGAAAAAGGGGAAGGTGTCAAGGGAGAGAGGGAGGGCATAGGGCGCACTCCTAAAGGTTGAAGGTTGAGGCTTCATTCCTTCAGGGTGCGCTCATCCGCTCAATATCCCTCAAGAAGGGCGTAGGGTGCACTCTTGAACGTTGAAGGTTGGGGCTTTGTGACTTCGGGGTGCGCCAGTGCACTCAAGCAGTTCAGAAGGATGTGGAGCGCATAGTGGAAGGCTAAAGGATTGAATTTCGGGTCTTCGAGGTGTGCTAGTGCACTCAAGGAAGATGCACTTCTTCAAGTCGAAGGAGTGCGCTCAAGGAAGGCTTAGTCAATTTGGAGGACGCAATTTGGAACAAGGAAGGGGATTTGTGCTTTTCGAGTGTGCCCAACTATCCAGGAGGGCACAGGGTGCACTTCTGAACAACGAAGGGTCTCCCATCAAGGCTTCAGAGTGCGCTCATGCGCTCTTGGCCTTAATGGGCTCGCTTTGTAACCGAATTTTGTTTAAGTCTACATGATTGGTCAACGGGTGAGCAAGATCAGTTCTAGACACAAAACCATGTGTGACACATACTAACTCATCAAGAAAACTTAGACAAGCTTGATCAACAATGAATATACATCAAAACACCACTTTATGCACATTCCCCAAGTACAAATAGTGAAGTTTGTGCGACTACGCCCGAAAGTGTTGTTTTAAACAACAAAGGTGTTTTGACCATGAAATGCATATCAGGATATTCTAATCAATGCAACGACACTTGAGAGCATTCAAGAGCACTTGAGACATATCAAACAACACAAAATGACACTTGACGATTAAGGCGACATTTGATATGACAATAAGGTAGGCTCCAAAATGCGAATGTAGCCAAATTTTTGTAGGGTGTTGTAGCAGCGATAACACTTGGCGACACACTGGGCGAACTTCAGCTCCTCTGTTTGGGAATAGCTTTCAGTTAAGAGTCATACCTTCAGGAAGTATTTATTGCCCCAAGTTCCCCTTTTCGACCCAGTTTCATACATAGCATCCTTTCTTTTCTCTACTTGATTAAAATCACACAAAGATACATTGTATCACAATCAGTTCAATTCAAGAAAGGGTAATGGGTGTGGCGAGTTTATAATATTCAGAGTATATATTTTTCATATCTAGTGTTGCTCCGCTACTAGCAAGCATGGACAGTACCACGACGGAGTCACTTCAGGAGCACAAACATTGCTTCACTGCCATTGAGTCTAAACAATACCTCGGTGAAGTCGCTTGCTTCACCTCCCTGCACAGGAAGTCTTTCTCTTCTTTCACCCTTTATTTATTTATTTAATAGAACTGTGCATTGGAACTTATTATTTTTAATGGGCAAAATAGGGATCCCGAATTATTGAGAACAGAGGAGGTTTCCCCTTCAAAGAAGTATTTTAAGACCTCTGATTTAGATTTTCTCACTTTAGATTTTCCCCTTATTCCTTCTCTATTGGATTGGACAAGCGTTAACGCACAAGTAGACGCATACCAAGTTGAATAGTTCAGGTGCTAGCATAAATGCAAAACTAATAGGTTCCCTCAAGGTTCTCCAATTGGACGAATCATATTTTCCATCTAGACTTACCTCAACCTATGGCATTTTCCCAAACAAAGAAGGAGAATAAATAGAAAGCCAAGCGTCGTAGTTGTCACACTTCTCTTTGATTGCACTACAAATTCTTTGGGCCATGCACTTTTAGGTCTTATTTATGTACAATAACTGACAACAAGACACGACATTACATGACTACATAACGGACATGCAACTGACTTAAACAAAAGAAAAGAAAGCGCAAAACAATATGTACAAGAAGTGCAGCTCATATCTACTACTGAAAATAATGCTTAAGGTCTCGACCATTTACAGGAAGGGGCTCAATCCTCCCGTCCAAATATTTCAGCTTAAAGGCATTGTAGCCAAGCCTCTCTTCGATTGTGAATGGTCCAATCCACAATGGCTGGAACTTAGTGTGTTTACCTTTGTCTCCATGGGGTTTATCCCATATCATAAATAGGTCACCCACATCAAAGCTCTTTGCCCCTATGATTTTTTTGTGAACCCAATGCTTTATATGGCTATGATTCACGACAAATCGGTCTTTGGCTTTGAGCCTCTCTTCCTCAAGTTTGAGTAAAGCTTTTATCCTGCTCTAAACCAATAGGCAAGGTTTTTCTTATGACTCTTGGAAGAGCTGAAAGACTAGGGGATACAAGTTCAGGGGCAAGATAGCTTCTTTACCATACACTAGAAAGTATGGCGAGGTTTTTAGAGAAGGATTTGGAGTTATGTGGGCAGCCCAAAGAGCATTAGTCAAAGCAGTATGCTAGTTCTTCTGGTTAGAGAAGATGGTCTTCTTAATTATGTGAATAAGATTTTTATTTTTTTATTCAGCGAGACCATTTCCCTGGGGATAATAATTAGATGCATGTTTTAAAACAATCCCATTTTCCAATGCAAATTCATAAAGTATAACGATGAAAAGTATGTTACATTATCAAAGACAAGCGACGTAGGAATGCCAAACCTAGTTATGATGTTTTCTTGCAAAAAATGACTTCCTAGTCATTTACTTGTCTGAGAGGAATTGCCTTTGACCACCAAGTGAAGTAATTTGTAGTTGTGAGGATATATCGGTGTTGCTTTGACGAGTGGGGAAAAATATCTTCAATAACACCAAGGCCCCACTGTTGAAATGGTTCTTCAACTGTTATTGGAATTAGCGGGGCGGTTGACCTTTGATTGTGATTGACTCGCTTTTGACAAGCTTGGCACTTTCAGACATAGGCATGCGCATCTTTGAAAAGAGTGTTCCAATAATAACCATCCCTCATAACTTTTTGTGTTGTAGTGTCGCCCGCATAGTGGCCACTTGTCATTCCATCGTGTAAGTCCCTAAGGACCTTCACCGTATCTTGGGGCTCAAGGAACCTTAGCAAAACTCCATTGTGGTGATTCTGAAAAATCACTCCATGGACCAATTGATATGATAGAGCCTTTAAATGAATTTCCCTTTTCTATTTGTTCAATAAGTGCAAGGGCAAGGCGCCATGTTCCAAAAACTATCATAGATTTGCATTCCAGGGTGTTGTGGACGTGGACGGAGGAACATGATCAATATTGTACATTTCTATTTCTTGCTCCCATCTTGAAAGATCATGTTCGAGAGCATCCTTTGCTTCAATTGCTAGTCTGCATAGGCCATGACCCTTTATAGTATGAATTAGTTTGAATTCCAGATCATATTCTTGAAGATAGGTCATCTAGTTAGCCCTCTTCTTACCCTACTCTTATTGTACGAGCAAGGTTCTCACTGCCGAATGAGGTAAAAATACAGTTGTATGTGCTTCAAGTAAATAGGGCCTAAAATACTTCATTGCCTTGTATATTGCATATGCTTGTTTGTTGACAAGAAGATAATTTAATTTTGGGCCTTATAGATTAGTGCTCATAAAAGAAATAGGCCACTTATTTCCTTCACTATCCTTTTGAGTTAATACGACCACAATTGATAAAATTGAAGCAAATGTACAGAGCAATAAATATTTGCCATAATCTGGACTAAATTGTGTGGGTGCATCGAAGATAGCCTGTTTGATATGAGGAAAACGCCTTTCACCTACTTGTCCCATCTGTATATTGCATCTTTCTTAATCATCTCCTGTATAGGTTTGACTATTTTTGGGTAATCAAAGATGAATTTTCTGAGGAAATTGATTTTTCCCAAGAAAGATTGCATGGATTTCTTGTTCACCAGAAACAGGATCTGTGTGATAGCCTTGAGCCTTTCAAGGCCAATCTTGATACTGCTCTTTGTTATGATGTGACCTAGTAGAATCCCATTGAACACACCAAAGATGCTCTTCTTGGGATTCAGGGAAATCCCATACTTCTGAGACCGCTCAAATATATGTTTTAGATGACATACATGATCGGACCTTTTCTTTGAAAACATAGTAACATCATCTAAATAAACAACAATGCTTTGATCGAAAAGGCTATGAAAGTCTATGTCCATCTCTCTCTGAAAAGTTGCACTGGCATTGATTAATCCAAATTCCATTCTTTTGAAAGCGATCGTTCCCCATTTAATCCGGAATGTAGTTTTCAATCTGTCTAGTTCCGCTACTAGCACTTGATTGTAGCCTGAAAATCCATCCAGTAGCGAAAACATTTCAAACCCAAAACTATCTAGAGTATATGCTCCATGGATGGCATTGGATAGTTATCTTCATCAAAAGCCCGGTTAAGATTCTGAAAATCAACACATAAATGTACTTCACTAGATTTCTTTCTTAATGGGACCAAGTTGGAAACCCATGTGGAATGTCTAATTTTGAAAATGAACTAGGCATCCAACAACTTTCTCAATTCCTTCTGAATGAGGGGTTGTAGTGTTGGATGGAATTTTCGTAGTTTTTGTTGGAACAGTTTCACCCCTTCTTTTATAGGAATTATGTGTTGGATGATACGAGTGTCATAAGTCTTTAAATCATTGTATGTCCATGCGAACACATCTCGATACTGCTTGAATAGGTGAGTAAACGCTTGTCATTCATGTGGGGAACAACAAGTACCGAGGTTCACATAATTTAGATCATGTGGGATTCCAAGGTTGAGTTGTTCAAATGTGAGATTCGAACTTTGAGTCTTTGTGTTAGTAGGTCCTCTGAATCGGTTATGCAAGTCATATAATTTCTCTAGGGACACCATACATTTTAGCATAGTGTTTCCTTTTGATGCTTGGGATACTTCCTACAGAACCTGCTCGTGCTCATCCTCCTTTATGGCGGCATCTTTGAATACATCAACATTCACCATAAAGTATAGTATTTGTTGATCGTCATTGAAAACACATAAATTAGTAACATTGTTGGGTACAGGTGGTTTATATAAAATTTCAATAGAAAATCCATGTAGCAGCATTTGCTAGTGTATATGATGTTGCATTTCTAACTCTAGGAACATAAACGATATTGAAAGCTTTGAAATGATTTATCAAACATCATACCTCATGCTGGTAGTCTTTTAGATGAGGTGAAACACAATGTATAGTATCTTGTACTTGATGAGTGACTACCTCTATATATTTCTTCAATCCAAGTACGAGTGCTTCATATTTTGTAGTATTATTAGTGCACTCGAAATCTAGACATCATGATAGTATATGTTTCTTGTTATGTGGTTCTGTGAGGACACAACCGACTCTAGAACTGTCTTGCGTCTTAGAACCATCAAAATAAAGAGTCCAAAAATCGCTAGCTACTAAGTTGTTTCTTGCATTATTATTCCTACTAATACTAATATTACTACTATTATGTAAATCTATATTACATAGTTCATTTGCACCAATTGGAGAAGGAAGGAGTTCCAACTATGTATCTGGTGGGATGGGTGATGGTTGTGCAAGGTAGCACCCAAGGTCAGTGTCTAAATAATAGTTCCCAAAAATTAGGTCTGTGAAAGCAACTAACTCATTTTTCCCTTCGAAAGGTGTAACAATGTGTTTCATGTAAGGTTTTAATTCCACTCAAATTTGATTATTCTTGCCCCTATAGGAAAGCCATTAATGCGACCAGTCGGTAGAAAAATACCCCTATAGTTTGCTTAACTAGTCTCTACTTAGCAATACACTGTAGGCTTCCGAGATGTCCATAATCACTATGTTTATACATTGGTGAATCAGTGATCAGATGATAAGCGAATAAGAAAGTTTCTGAGTTCACCAATAGGTTGGACAAGAGACCTGTCCAACTAAATAATTTGTGCATCGGTCTTATCAAATTTGGCATTGATTTTCTTGGAAACATATAATGGCATTACGTTTACGGATGCACCATAACGGACTACACAATTTTGAACATTGTAATTGAAAATTTCAAAAGTCAATAGGAATGAAGGGCAAAGAGTATTAGCTTCTAATGTTAAAGCGTTAACAACTAATTCCCAGGGACCGGGAGACTTATCAAATACCTTGTTGGAAGAAGAAGCATTACCACCTGATGAGGACTGATCAAGGGCTCGTACAAGCAGTTCCCGCTAGCTTAATATCCTTGTAAGCTCAAAGATTGAAATGTTTGCATGAGATTTCTGCATGTCTTCCACTATGTCGTAATCTAGCATAGCAGGCTTCGCCGAAGTGTCTGGAGGAATAACTTTGTTTGCCATTTCTGGAACGGTAGACTTGGTTTTACTGCTGACAGAAGTGTTCTTTGTTGTGGCAGCATCTCTAGACTTGTTCTGAGCTTTGCTAACAGGTGGTGTGATTTTCCTTAACAGATGTTCCTTCAATTTTTGCCTCGTTGGCTCTTGTTCAGGAGCAGGCCCTTGACTTCTCAACTCATATTGGTTGTTTTACTTCTGAGTCGGGGCATCATTTAGTGGTGGTTCCTCAACGTTTTTCTTCTTGGCAATGAACACACAATGGAAAGTATTTACTACATGTCTGACACTCGCAATTTCTTTAGCTGCAACAAATTCTTCTTTTCCTTCTATTTGCTCAGTATGTTCATCTGAAATTACTGAGTCAATAATGTGCTTAGCCAAAGCATTCATGATGTGATTCCATTGTGGGCATGTTTTTTCTAAGTGATATTCTTGATGAAAAGAACAATATTGGTCCATGCCCATGCTTTCGATATTCAACACGACATTTGAGCTCTATGAAGACTTAGCCGACTGATTATTGTTGTTTTTTGTTGTTGTTAGTCCTCAGGAAGTTGAACTTTGGGGACTTGCTACTGACAGTGGTCTCGCTTGTCCTTTGTTTTAACTCTGCCAATTCATTGGACAGAGTCTTGATAGGCTGAATCAAGCTTTCAAGATCATTAGCTTCTTTATCTTTGGCCTTGCTTGAAGAGGCCTAAGACCTTTTACCTGTCTCCTTAAAGTCCGTGGATAATTCATTGTCAACAATGACTCCTATTGCACGCAAGTCCTTCTCAATTGCAAAAGCTTTTTTGAAATTTTGTGCCAAATTTTCTTTCACAGCTCTCCTCACGAACTATGGAATGCTTGTTGGCAAGGCAGGAGTGTAGTAATCGGTCATGATGGAGGCATGAGGTATCATATTTAGAGGAAAATTATTCAATACTCGATTGAACCTCTGATTAAATCCTTGACCTTTTCTTTTTCCCCCATCTTTAGATTACTGAACTCTTTTAATAACATAGTTGGGTTTTGTCATCAATGCACTTTTCAAGGAACAAATTTTTAAATCCCCTCCAATTCTGAATTGAATTTGCGGGAAGACTATGATACCAAGTAGTCGCTCTACCATCTAAGGTACAAGGAAAGAGTCTACATGCAACATTGTCATAACGTACCTTGAGCGTGTGCAGGTGTAGGTAGAAGTTATCCAAATGGTCTTCTGCTTTAATCACCTTATCAGGGTCATATTTTGTTAACAACTTTTCCAGGTGTCTTGGCATCTTATGTAAAATACCCGGAAGGGAAAGTGGGCCCTAAGTCATCCAATCCAGAACTTGGTCTGCCATGTTCTCGTCTCTATGCTCCTCCTCCTCTTTAGAATGTGAGGTATCTTCTCTATGACCAACAAACCCACGGAAAGTGTCTTCTTAGAGCACAACATTGTCGTTGTGCCCTTCATTGTAAGATGGAGGTTGCTCCGACCTTTCTGGGTTATCAGCAGACTCCACTAATTCTTTAAGGGTAGCGAAAACCAAATATTTGACTGTAGAAACCACTATCTCGGTAGGAGTTGTTTATTTCTTCTTCGAAAAATAAGGAAGATTAGGTGCTCTAGGAATTAATCCAATATCCTTCACAAAGCAACAGGTTATAGACCGAATTGCCTAGATGTGCTCATAAGAAACTTCACAACTTTGTTCAAGGTCGGGATGAGAAGTTTTGTTTGCTTCAAGAATACAAGCTAGAGAGGTGTTGGGAATGTTGTTGCCTTGTCCAAAGGAAGTATGATGTGGGTGTGTCGAGTTATCAGCCATAAAAATCAGGCTACCCTCCTTCTAGCACTAGAAATGTTGACAATGTTAGACCTGCCAACTTTCAAGGGGTCTCCCCGATATGTGGTTCCAATTAGACTTCACACCTTTTGGGATAGGAACTCCATCTGAAATATGACCCGAGTATCGTCTACTTAAAGATCTTCCTTGGCTTTAGCTATCAGCAAGGGAGAGAATCACATATGTGACTTTGAAAAGCAAGCACATGTGTATGGTGAATGTTCAGTTGTAGGTGCATCAATTCTCTTCTACTACAGAAGGGGAAGAAAGTGAGCCTCTAAGAGAGAGGTAATAGTACCACCTTAATAAAGACACACATAAACAAGAATGTTTCATCTAACATCGAACGGAATAGTCCACAAAGACGTGATGATTGTTACAACCATTACAACACGTTTTCAATAGAATAAGCACTAAAATAACCAAAATAGTTCAACTATCTTAGTACTGGTGAAAACAAACATGAATCATAAACATTTACAAAACAATCTTACAAACATTCATAACCCATGTATGAAAATTTTGTTGGCCATCAAGCTCCAATTATTAAGTATAAGTCCTAAGAGCATGAATACAAAGAACATCACTTGCTCCAGTAGTGGAGCGTTGGAGCCACTACTTGCTCCCTAAAAGTACTAACTTATCTCTCTTATGCCTTATAGGAGAAGCCAAAGTTAAAAGTCCTTTACATGATAAATGAGGATATATTTATAACTTGAGGAGTCATCTTTCATATCCTCATGACTCTTAATTTTCTATCTTCTAGTGACCTTTAAAGTTCCAAATGACTCTTGGAATTACATATTTTTTATATTACATGTCCTTTAGGCTTCCATGACTCTTGAGTTTACACATGACTCTTGGACTTCTACTTGTTTGTCTTTTACAATAATTACAATAATACATCCTGACTTCCACATCATCATATGATGAAACTAGACACGTCACCATTTTTTATGACTAGGGCTGACAGTGATTGATGACATGGATCTACTTCAGTGGTGACATAGTTGCCACTAAGTTTGTTCTTTGTTCATCTTCTAATCATAGCGCTTCCACCCTTTAAAGGGTCTTCAAACTTGGAGTCTTTAGGGTGATTTACTCCTCGAGTTTCGGGGGTGTTCTTGGTTCTTTTCGTGCTTCCTTTGTTTATCCTCTTTGCCCGATCTTCCTCGTGTGTGCTTGCCATGAGGTCCCTGGAATACTTGTTTTTGCAATCACTCATGACGAGCAACTATCAGTCTGAAAATCTCCTACTTTACCATGTTTTATGCATATTTTCCTATTAGTGCCTTTTTTTTGCACTCAAATCAATCAAAAAAGCTTTAGGGCAAGCTCTGAATGGTTGAAGGACTGGGAGGAGGAGCCTCGAGGCTTCGACATGTGCTCATGCGCCCTAAGGAAGAAGGGGAAGGTTTCGGGAATATGAAGCATGTCTGAAGGATGAAGGGGAAGGTTTTGAGCTTCCCAAGTGCGTTATGCACTCAAGGGAGAGAGGGAGGGCGCGGGGTACACTAGAAGGCTGAACACTAAGGCTTTACGCCTTTGGGGTGGGATCATGCACTCAATATGCCTTAAGAAGGGTGCAGGGTGCACTGTTGAAGGCTGAAGGTTGGTACTTCATGCCTTCAGGGTGTGCCAGTGCGCTCAAGCAATTCAAGAGGGCACATGGCACATAGGGGAAGGCTGAAGGATTGAGCTCCGAGTCTTAGGGGTGCGCTAGTGCGCTCAAGGAGGGCGCACTTCTTCGAGTCGAATGAGTCTTCTCAAGAAAGACTTAGTCAATTTAGAGGGCGCAGTTCAGAACAAAAAAAAAGTGATTTGTGATTTTGGAGTGTGCCCAGCTCTCAAGGATGGTGCAGGGTGCACTTTTGAACAATGAAGGGTCTCCCATCAAGGCTTCAGAGTGCACTCATGCGCTTTTGGCCTTAATGGGCTCGATTTGAAACCGAATTTTGTCTAAGTTTGGATGATTGGTTGAGGGGTGAACAAGGAAAGTTCTAGACACAAAACTATGTGCAGCACATACTAACTCATCGAGAAAAATTAAACATGCTTGATCAACAATGAATATACATCAAAACGCCACTTTATGCACATTCCCCATGTAAAACAATGAAGTGTGTGTGATTGCAACCCGAAAGTTTCGTTTTACAACAACAAAGGTGCTATGACCATGAAATGCATATAAAGATATTCTAATCAATGTGATAACACTCGAGAACATTCAAGAACACTTGAGACATATCAAACAACACAAAACAATAGTTGACGATCAAGGCGACATTTGATATGACAATAAGGTAGGATCCAAAATGCGAATGTAGCGAAATTTTTGGAGGGTGTTGTAGCAGCGACAACATGACAATAAAGACCTAAAATATCTTATAAAGAAAGGAAATGAATTCATAATTATGCAATCTACTAATCAAGCATTGATGGAGGAGGATTAAAAATTAAAACAAAAAAAAAACATTAACAAAGGAATGTCACAAGAAAATTACGAGTTAAGGAAATAATTGAAAATGCAAGATGAATAAATTAGAACGCTATGTTAACATAGCAAAGACCTACTTAACAATGTTAAGAACATGAAAAAGTATCTACACATGTTTGAACCAAAGAATAAGGATGGAGATACTACAAGAGAAATTGAAGAAAAGACTACCAAAAGACTTGAAATGGAAATTGATGCAAGAGCATCTACTAATTAAAACCATTTTGACCTTCTTAGGTCAAAAATCATTTACCAAGGGAAGTTGGTTTCCTTAATTTTATTTAATTTTTAATATAAGAAGAAATATAATCTAGAAGGTATCTATGTTGTTAGGTGTTGCATTTTTGTAGCTATGGTCAATCTTCATAATATTTTCATTTGTACTTGTAATATTGAAAAATGAATTATTTTTGTAAAATAAAATTTTGAGGCATGTTCTACATGCTTGCAAGAAAAAGAAAAATATGTATTTTTGTATTCAAAAGAAAAATATTACAAGGCTCATTAAGAGGGGAAAATGAATATTTAAATTTTTACTTTTCCTCCACAAACACCAAATCGGTCCTCCAAGGATCAAGTCAGCTTGCCCATGAGACACACCCTTTCGCATGGAAAAATCATTATAAATCTAGCCCATTTTCTCTCCTCCAAAAGGGAATTTTGGATCACACAATATGTCTTTGTTTTGGTTTTAAGAGGACAAGGATCATAAGGATAAAAATAAGAGAAAGACACTTGCTCACTCTAGCAAATAAAGGAGACTGAGTTTTGTACAAGTCTAAGGTGCATCTCTTTGTGAAAAAGTGTGAAAGTTTGAGGCTCATCTCTTTGTGGAACAATGTGAAACTCTTAGGCATATCTATGTTGGAAAATGTAAAGTGGCAGCTTATTAATTCAAATTTCCTTAACCTTAATACTTGCTTGTGAATTTAGTTAATCTTCTTTGTGTTCTTTTAGTTAGATCTTTTCATCAAACAAATATCAAGAATGAAAAAAACAACGACAAAGGACACAAATATTAGGCTCTCATCTAGGGAAAAACCCTTCCAAGGGGAAAACTCAAAAAACCTTTCTCTTATATAATTTACTTCAATTGAGACACAAAGACCCAAACCCTAGACCAAGTCCTTCTCCAAGTACCAAATCATCCCTTCTTCAAGTCCTTCCTTGATTATGCATCAACCAGCTACAAATTGCAACTTTGATCTGCCAACTTTTATATTGCAACTTATCATGTTGCTTCATTCCTCTAATTTTGGCTTTGCAGCTGCTACGGAAACCCTAATCCAACTTCCTCCTGAGACCTTTATAGAGAAATACAACTCTTCCCAACGTCAACGAGGTCAAGATAGAACATTCTTCCTTCTAGCTACAAGATATTTCACTTCATCCTATTGCAACTCAGACCTGCAACATCGACCTCCTTCTGCAACACTAGAAACCCTAGAAATTCACATGTGTGACAAAGATAGAGCTCAAAAACAGAGATCTTTGCTTCCTTCTTGAAATTTCCTTGCTTCTTAGACCTTCACTCCTCTTTCCCTCGTTTCTTAGCTAAAGATTGATTTTTTTCTTGGATGATCGAACTTGTGAGTGAGTGAATGCTAAATAAGGTCGAACTGCTCCTTTATATAGTCTTTCCAAGGGGTTGAATTCCCTCCTTTAGGCTAACTTGTAATTGT
>APFE031312591.1:0-27850 GCA_000404065.3 Pinus taeda | reverse complement strand
ATATATATATATATTAGGACATTTAAGAAATATGTGAAATCATAAAGCATATATGATACATTCTAATTTATTACATTAGGATTAAATTGTCAATTGTCAATGCATAAACTATAAGTCTCTAAATTTACATCACATTTACTCATGAATGATCACATAATGAAAATAGCAATATCAAAAATCAGCCACGAGAAATTTCTAACTTCTTGTCTCATGCTTGATTAGGAGTTTCCTCCTACATAGTCGAACGACCTCAGTGCTCTTGATTAAATACAAGTTCTATACCCTAGTACCCTACGTGCTCTTGATCACTGGGAGTCGCCCTTGCATAGAGGGCTTGGTTCTCTTGATTAAATACAAGTTCCATACCCTAGTACATGACAAAATCCAATGGAAACATTGTAATCCCCCCAATCTAGAAATCCTGAAAAACAAATAAGTTTGTTGCATTTTGAGTTAGATCTAAAATTCTACTTTCTCCATATGAAATCCAATGAGGGTGAAACCAGTCAAACATCCTGAGTCATTTCATGGTAATGTTAGAAATTTTAGTAAAAGTGACATTATCCTTTATTACTTTTAGAATTTAACATTACTATGAACTACATATCAACACTAGGGCCATGGGCTTGAACATAAGGCTGCCCCACTCAGAGGCATCTAGAAGCATCCAGAAGATATTTTAGTCGCCCAATAAAAAATTAGAAGCGAAAATGTAAAAGAAAAATACAAGAAAAAGTCAAGTTAGAAGAGGAAACTCCACCGTATGGCCTGGAAACGCGTTTCCGACTGTACTGGCCATGTTTCCTCCTCGAGAAATGGGCCAGTACGACCGGAAACGCGTTTCCACGCTGTACGGTACGAGTTTCCTCGTTTGCGTTTCATTTCCGGCTAGAAACGGACCCTTCTCCAACGCTTCCTGCAACTTAGGAATCAACGCTAGGTTATTGGTCAAAGGATTGAACTATATTTTGGCATTGTATTGGGGATTCTAAAGGGCCATGATCCCAGTACGAAAACCTTAAGGTTTTCTTATTGATGGACTAAAAAGGAACAAGTTTTGGTCCATAAGTTCTTTTGTATTAAATTGATCTCATTGTTGTTATATTTCTGCTATGCAAGTCTTTTTGAAGTTAGGTACTGCTAGTGTGTTTATGTTCCTAGTTAAGGCATAGACCAGACGTAGGGTGTTGGAAATATTAAGAGGTGGGGTGAATCAATATTTCTTTTACAATTGTTAATTTATGCCAGTTAAGATCACTTAAAAAACAAAACACAAAATGAACAACAAATAAATATTTTTATTAATCATAATACCGAGGACTCCAATCCTTTTTTACAATAATTCAAGTTTTGATTAGTACAATCACACTTTAGGGCTCCAATCCTAGATGAAGACTTCAATCTTCAATTCAACCAGGCTTCAACCTATACTTCACCGAGCATCAACTTGGTCAACTTGAGGACTCCAATCCTCTAGGGATCCAACCCTTTATTCTGGCTTAGGCTCCAACATGGTCTTCGTGAGGACTCCAATTCTCTAGTTCTCCAACCCTTTGCTTCAATTCTTCAAGATAGGTTCAATGGCTTTTGTCAAGGCTCCCAATATCTTCTGCAGCAAGCCCTGACAATGTCTTCAACAATTCCATCAATTAATCTTCAAAACACTTTTGTTCATCAATGATAACTTTAGTAAGTGTCACGAATACTCTTCATGATGCCCAATCAATCTTCTCCAAAGTTAATCCATTAGGGCTTTCAATTATGCTTCACGATCTCCAAGAATGCCTTTAAGGACTTGCTTCTACATGTGTCTCCAATAGGCAATAAAAGCTTCTATATGGCTCTCCAAGGTGTGCTCCAACAATCCTTTAGGATGTCTTCACTAAACTTCTTCAAAATACTCTCCAAGATCTCCAAGGTTCCAAAGCTCCAAAAATAGATTTCAAAGCTGTTGAAGAAACTTTCAGAGGTCTAGTTGCTTGCTTCAATAAATCCTCGATAATGGTGTCTCCAAAATGAGTTCAAGGATGCCTTGTAATGATCCTTCAACAAGTCTCCTAAGGTTGCTCCAACACGGGTTTTAGATACAATCCCAGGTTTTCAATAAGTCTCAACAAGCTTCAAACTATGCTTGGTTCTACAAGGCTTCAACAATGCTTCAAGATGTCTTACTAGTGTTTATGACACTGTTCCATCATCCAAGGTCCGCACTTAATACTGTTCCTTGAAGAAAGACTTTGTTGTAGACTAATAACAAAGATTTGAATCAAATTTAATTTCTAATAACACTGTCTGCAAAGAAGATCTGTAAAGAGAATCTCAATGTTGTGACTTCAAGAAGGTGTCACTATAGATCCAAATTTGTTTTCAAACGTGGCACCACAGATCCAAGAAATTTCATCACAGGTTTGATTTGCTTGTCTTTTGATGAATGGCCACAGGTTTGAAGTGTTTCCTCAGATCCGAGCTGCCTGTCTTTTGATGAATGTGCACAAGTCTGAGTCAGCTGTCTCCATAGGTTACATGTGTGATTATTCCACTGGTTAGGGCACCCAACAGACTTGTTCAACCCTCCAATTCTACTTCAATTGTCCATTAGATGTCCATGATCTTCCCTTCTTAATCTCATGCTCCCACACGTTGGTGCCTAAGCTAATTTCTAGCCCTGAAATGGGCCTCATGACACCCTTCTATGGCATTGAGCAAGGCTTAGGCCTTTTGCAATTAGCCCAACAAACTTTGGCCTCTAAACGATTGTCAAACCATGTACAAATAGCCCATTACCTTTAACTCATGCGGCCTGCCTCTGCTCCTACTTAGACTTGCCAAAGTCACAAAAAATATCCACAAATTATCGTCAAACTTACTCGGCCTTGTCTTTGTTGAGTTGTGGCTGCCTCAAATGATGTATTTAATGCAATGATGCACTTTGGAGTTTGGACATGCTCTGCTCTTCACTTTCTTTTTATCTATGTGTTTGCTATGCGATGCTATAGGTCTGAGTCTGCTTTTAGTTCCTTTTTGTGTATGCCCTTCGAATCACACTACACCAATTAGAGTTTAAACATATATTTATACTAATTTGATTTTGTTTGAATAGTCATGTCCCTTGGGACGGAGGGTTGACTTGAACCTCTGTAGGCTGACTTGTGTATTAGACGACTATGTTTTTTATTTTATTTAAGGAGAAACTGACCTGTGCATATATCATAAGGTTGCTACAAGTGGTGAGAGCTTAAGGTATCTTTAATTAGGGCTTAAAGCATCTTTGTTCATTAGGATTTGCATGCACTTATCATGCTTTATTCTTCATTCATTATTGCGCCTTGCCACCATAGGATATCTTAGGGGCTTAGGATTTCCAAACACTTTAAGGCTTTATGATTTTTCATCTAGGACAAAAATGCACTTAAGTCATCGTCCATACATCAAAGACTTTATTCATGTTAGGGTATACTTCAACTAGGTTATGCCTCAACTTGGGTATGCATCAAAGGTTTGTCATGTGTATTAACAACTAGGGTTTAACATTATGACTTAGAGCTTCAAACAATTTAGGGTTAGGGTTTTGCAAGCTAGGGTATAAACAACTAGGGTTTACATTAATTTAGGGCTAGCATTTCTAAGGCATGCAGTTTAGGGTTTCAGCATCTTCAACAAGGGTTACAGTTTCATCTTCTTCAACAAGAGTTTCATGCACTATTAGCATTTAGCAAATATATCTAGGGTTGGCCAATAAGGCTAGGGTTTCGTCATATGGCTTCATTAATGCATTTGGTACGCAGAGTTTTCATCTTCAACGATGCTAGGGTTTCCTCCTTGGCACCTAAGGTTTGCAATTGACACCTAGGGTTTCATCTAGGGCATGCTTCAACAGTGCACTTAGGATGCCACTTTATTGGCATCAATGAAAACTTTATCCATCATATGGTGCATGGAATTCTAACAACAAAGGGGTAGGGGGTTTCCAATGTGGACACACAAACCCCAGTTGTCAAACAATCAACTTCTCATGACCTTAAAGCACACATATAGGGGTTTCAAAAAGCCATGTCTAAACTCCAATGTGGACATTTTTGTCCTCCACAAATGAACAACTGGATTCTTCAAACATCATCCAAAGTGTACAAGTAGTTTTCTAATCTTCTTTGCGTGCAGACATGTAGGCTGGCCTAATATTTGGGGATAGAATAAGCTCTCCAATTCTCTCATATCTAACCAAAATTTAATCATATTGGAGTTGGCCCGTAGGTCATATAGGGCTGCCAAAGATCTACTCGCACTTCAATCATGCATTTGAAGGCCGGCTTGTGCAAAGATATTAATGCGATTTGTAGATGAAGTCGACTATATAGGTCAATCTTAATATCTATTCTCTTCATCACAAGGTGCATTTGGCACTCTGTTGGACAACTAAATAGGGTTTTCCAATTTAGTGGATCACCATTTGAAGTGGCTGACAAGCCAACTGCCAGCCAACCCACCTAGTTGTCCATAACAAGGGAGTAGTTTGCAAGCATAGACCGAAGGTCGACCAACAGTAGGGCACAGGCATATAAGTAAAAGGTTGAGGCGCAACCATTATAGCAGAATCATGCACGGATTACAGACAAGGTGAGGTCACTTTGTACCTAGGGACAAAAGAAGCTCATGCTGTGGGAGTGTGTAGTTGCCAAATGGAAGAAGTGTTGAGGGTGTGGAGCACCAACAATCGGGAAAGAACACGATAGAGACGGGTGATAGGCCTTGGGATGTGAGGCAGAGTGGTCAATTGACGACATAAGGCAGTGATAGAGGACATTGCCAGGGATGCGCATGTGGGCAGAAAACAAGCAACCAAGAGTAGAATTGGAGTTGTTGCTTGAGGTCTGGTTAGTGACAATCAAAACAAACCCTTGTAAAGGAGAACAATCGTTGGTAGTATAGGCTAAGTTGAGGATAGGCCAATAGGAAGTAGTGTCGAGGTTAAGCAATTAATCAAAGTTGTGGGTGGAATCAACAACAATAGCTGATAGTAAGCTCCAGGAGCACTGGCACCATGTGAGACAACTGCCTAGCCAGTTGCAGGACTAATATGAGTAGGGTAGGGGACCACTACTGTAGGACTGTAAAGGAAATGTGTGATGTAACAACTAATCTAGGATCTGCATGCAACCACCAAAAAGTTGCAGGTAACAATAGTTGCAGACTTGGGTAACAAGGTAGAGGTGTGGTCGAGGCCCTGCAAGAATTTGAGAGGCTAGTTGAAGAAATAATAGAAAAAAATAACAATGGCAACATGATTAGTGGAGGTCATCTCTCAAAGGGACAAAGAGAGATTGTATTAGTCAAGGGATTGACGACAAATTTGGGTGCCTATAATGTTGGAAAATGTAACTAGGTTCGGTCTTCGTAATTATGTTTGACGTAAAAACAAAAAGAAGAAAACAAAATTTTTATTTTTCAAGCATGGGTTTCATGCTCAAGTCAAATGATTATTTTAATGAAGCATGTTCTTCACCCTTCTAGGGTTTATTGAGTGAAAAGAATATTTGTCATGAGTTAAACTATTGTACTAGAGTCAAGTCCCATTTGCAATTTTGAAAGAAGTAAGAAAAGGAATTTTATTTGAGTCAAAATAGTCATTTTTGTCCCCACATGACCAAGTCGTCCCTAGCTGGACAAGTCGGCCTTGGAAGGGACCCATTCAACCTCCTGGATTTTTATAAATATAGTGCAACTCGTCCTCATTTGGATGATCATCATCAATTTCATTTTTGTGCCAAGAAGAGAGAGAAAATCAATGAAAGACTAGAAGAACAACGAAAGTCAAAGGAGAGAGAGCAAAGGTCAAAGAAGAGGAAATTCTCTCATGTGGGAAGTTTTTGCCCTAGTTTCTATGACATGTGTGAAGGTACAAGTCTTTTGTAGGGGCCGAAATATTTTAGAAGCACTGCAAGTCCTAAAATCTAAGTTTGACCAAGATTTGAAGAGGTTTGACTATTGTTGACTGGTGAAGGAGGGCTGGCTTGGGTCTTGGACTTCTAACTTTGATCTAATTCTATAAGAAGAGAAGATTCATTGGGTTTTTCCCTTAGCTTGGAGCCTAATTGTGTTCATTGTCTTTTTATGATCTTCATGGTTTATGGTTTTGGTAATTATTTGATGAAAAGAACGTAATAAAAATAATAAGAAGCTAACACATATTCACAAGCAATTATCAAGTAAAGAGAAATCAACTCTAATTGTTGTCTTATAGATTTTTCGACATGGTATCAAAGCTAAGGTGAGGAGAAGGAAGCTTGAAGATCACTCTTGTTGGCATAAATGGAAGACATTTCTACAAAGCTACTTGGAGGACATCATTTGCATAGGGAACAACGAAAGGAAAGAAGACCCAAGGACCATCATTCTTGAAGGACTACTACATCAACTATCCATATCTCTCTCTATCATTGAAGGTTCTTGGTTACTTATCATCATTTTGAAGAAGATCATCATCTTACCAATCTCTCTCTTCTTGGAAGCTCTTTGATCATCCCTTATTGTTGGATGACATATCTATAGAAGTCATCAATCAAGGAACATCAAAGATTCTTGGGAACATCATCCATAAATGTGAAGGTACAAGTCTGTTGCAGGGGCCAAAATATTTTAGAAGTGCTACAGGTCGTAAAATCTGAGTTTGACCAAGATTTAAAGAGGTTTGACTATTTTTGACTTGGTGAAGGAGTGTTGGCTTGGGTCTTGTGGGAGGTATTGGTCTTGGAGTTCTCACTTTGATCTAATTCTATAAGAAGAGAAGATTCATTGGGTTTCCCCTTTGTGGGGTTTTGCCTTAGCTTGGAGCCTGCTTGTGTTCATTGTCTTTTTATGATCTTCATGGTTTATAGTTTTGGTAATTGTTTGATGAAAAGAACATAATAAAAATAAAATGAAGCTAACACATATTCACAAGTAATTATCAAGAGAAATCAACTCTAATTGTTGTCTTATAGATTTCTCAACATGGTATTAGAGCTAAGGTGAGGAGAAGGCAGCTTGAAGATCACTCTTGTTGGCATAAATGGAAGACATTTCTACAAAGCTACTTTGGAGGACATCATTTGCATAGGGAATAATGAAGGGAAAGGACCTAAGGACCATCATTCTTGAAGGACTACTACATCAACTATCCATATCTCTCTCTATCAGTGAAGGCTCTTGGTTACTTATCATCATTTTGAAGAAGATCCTCATCTTACCAATCTCTCTCTTCTTGGAAGCTCTTTGAACATCCACTTATTTTTGGATGACATCTCTATAGAAGTCATCAATCAAGGAACATCAACGATTCTTGCGAACATCATCCACACTCTTGGAAGTATCATCATTGAAGCAATTTGAGGTTACTATTGTACTAGTCCAAGATTGCTTGGGAGCGGGAATGGAAGTGGGGAGTGACATTTTCAGAAGCTCCTTGTTCAGGAGAGAATCAAGAGCGAATTTTTATATATTTTGATGTGTATATGTCAACAAAAGCATGTAGAATGCTGAATTAGATATAAAAAGCATAAAAACATGGATTGAACCAGATACATCAATCATCTAGAAGTTATAATCTTCATCAACTACGTCCACAAGTTAGTAACATACAACATATTGAGTCTCATGATTCATCAATCTTGAAGTTTCAAGCTTTTGAAATTCGTAATATAACATTTATCATCATTGATCACTAAAGCTGTAACTTGTACTTGTAACCATTACCATTACCAAGTAACCAAACGATAACAAAGAATATCTAACTTGAAATGAAATGTTTTAACTTTACGAAGCATCATATTCATAATTCATTAACAATGAGTTATAATTGCCAACTTCAAACTTCAAAATTAAATTTCCATATATTGTTTACAAAAAATATCATAATAAATATGAAAGAGTCAACAATTATAAAAACTACTAGAAACTAGAAAAGACAAGTAAATCTATTATCTATTTGCTAATGCTCGGGCCTCTTGCTACCACGAGAAATGCCTAGTTTCTGAGAAAGCATGTAGAATGATGAATTAGTTATAAAAAGCATAAAAACATGGATTAAACCATATAACATCAATCATCTAGTAGTTATAATATTCATCAACCACAGGTCCAGAAGTTATAAGTTTTGATTTATATAGCATGTAAGGGAGACCCTCATAGCTAAAGGGCAAAGACCTTTCACTGCCCTAAGCTAATTTCCTTGTTGAACGCTCAAAATTAGCACACTTTGGATTCCCAACATTGGGTGGAGTTGCTGGGCAACCTCGGGGTGGAGGCAAATCCTTGGAATCCTGAAAATAAGTGAGGGTGGGGATTTTCGTCTCTGGAGTCCCTCATTGGCTGATGGGTGAAGGAGAAGCACCTTTGGAATCCCTGTACAAGCATACAACTGAACACCTATATATAGGGTGGAGGTGGGACAAACGTCTAGAATCCTTGGTTTGGTCATTGGGACAAGTTTCACAAGCTAGGAGGTGGCAGCTGCATTGTTGCTAGTTTGTACATGGTTGGGAGGAAAATTATGAACTTTATCCCAATGCCCATTATGAGGTACCTTATTGACTGTAGTTCTCTGAATGATTCACCATATACTAGGGTTACAAGATTGTAGTACTTCCTAAATTGCATGGTAGGAGGTAATCAATGGATTTTGTAGTCATGGATAATGTTGTACCTTTAGGTATTGATATTAACCCATATGCCAAAGGTACTTCCGCAAGCTAGATGGTTTACTCAACCTCTGGGACATTATGGTTCTTACGGAACGTTAACATGATGCAAGAACTCAGATCTCCTTAAGATTGAGCCCCCAGGTACCATGATTTGGCACTATGAAAGACCTCATAATGTTAGCATGGAACTTCCCTGGTAGCTTCAAATACAATTCATGAAGTTCATACGAAGAATGCCTAGTGTAGTGAAGTCATCTAGAGTGACATTGCTTGTCTTATGCACAAATTTGACATATACTATTGACTGTGGATTATTATAGTCTCATTCTTGGTATCTCCTTGTATATGCTATGTTGACCTATACTATGACTGTGGCTTATTATAAATATGTTTCTGGTGTTTCCTTGTATAATTTCTGCTATTACTACCACCGTCCCGAGAGATTATGCTATCGCTGCCTCTAGAAATTATGCTATGCCCTCTTTAAGGACGGTGCAACTGATAGTTTGCTTTGTTACTTTGATCTATCGACGTATGCCTTTCTAAGGACACTATCTCAATTAGTTTTCTCATGCATATGTATACAACAGAGTAGAGAAGACGATACCGAATTAATGGTTGTAGCTATACTTGACTATCTTACATATACAACAAGAGAAACTCAAGGCTATGCAATTTATGTAGGCTAAAATTTCATTGTCAACTTGTAGTCAGAACATATTGTCATTCAAGTATGTGCTGTCCCGACTCCCACCATAATATTTTGGTTAATTGCTATGTGTTATCTCATCACGAAGTTACAAACGAATGGTATGTAAACTCAATCTGTTGCCATTATGTATTCATGATGGGGCATGATATCAAGTGTGATAGTTTATGTCCACCCTAGGTAGGACATGTTTCTTATAACTGATTGGGCATGCTTTAGGGTTTTAGTGCAGCTGCACAAAGCATAAACACACCAGAAAATAAATTATCCTTCACATAGATTTCAGAGCAATCCCTATGAAATCATATAAAAAAATGGTTGCATGCATAATGACCAGGGAGGATTGGCATTATATGACAATCCCCTTGTTTTAAGGATCCCTCTGTTTAATACACCTAGGTAGAGGGAAAGCTTATAGTATGCAATGCAACTTTCACATATTCAACATGGTCATCACCATTTGACATCCGACGCCATTATCTATGGGATGGGAAGGGTACAAGTGGCACATAATGCTAGCTCATTAGCTCAGTATCCACAGACTTAGAATGTTTAACACATCTAATCCTTCAAGGAATGGTGTTGCAGGGTAAGCACGTCGGATATAAAAGGAGACCTACTTGAAAGAGAGGACTAAACTATTTAATACACCTAGCCAGAAAAAAGAGGCCGGGGCATTGCTGGTGTTTAATATTTCCACAAGAAATGTGATCCTGTGAATGTTACAGATAGCTGGTTGAGGATGCTTGCATTGCTGGTGTATAACATTTTCATTTGAAGTTAGATTGTTAATGTCTTAGATGTAACGTCTGTGGCACATTCTCTTCCAATGAGGGGAGTTGGTTTATATTTTAGTCATATCCACCATATGGATGCCAATAACCAATTTTTGTACAAATAAACTAACTCACAACCGAGCAAGCCATTGATCAGATTGCTACAAGCAAATAAAGTCATCACAAAAGATTGAGTAGTTAGAGCCTGAGGATAATGAGGTCATCAAGGACAATTCTACGATTAAGGTATATAATATGGACCACCATATTGATATAATCATTGATAGGTACCTTTGATGATCAGAGAGAAATTCATAACATAGGTTTTAGATTACAGGGGAAGGTTTTCCATACAACCTTGTGAGACCTAGACAAGGGTTCCAAAGGCCATGCTTTGAGGGCTTCAGTGCAGCTGCACCAAGCATAAACACACCATATTTTTTTTTATCCTTCACATAGATTTCAGAGCAGTCCCCATGAAATCATATAAAAAACTGGGTTGCATGCATAATGACCAGGTAGGATTGCCATTATAAGACAATCCCCTTGCTTTGAGAATCCCTCTGTTTAATACACATAGATAGAGGGACAACTATTAATATGCAATGCAACCTTCACATATTTGACATGGTTTTCACCATTTGACATCCAACACCATTATCTATGGGGTAGGGAGGTACCCCTGATGCATCACGCTGGCTCATTAGCTCAGTTTCTATAGACTTAGAATGTTTAACACATCTAGCCCTTCAAGGAATGGGTTATAGGGCTCATGAGACTTATCAATGAGAATGACTTCATTATGCATGAATGTTAGAAGGATGTAGCCCTAGAGGAGCCAAGTCTAGAGTTCGAGTAGGGATGAAAAAGAAGCCAAGGTTTGTCCATGAAAGAGGCCAAGGAGTTCTATTGTAAGGACCATGTATCTTCTGTGCAAGAGAAGGTGGATCCATGGTTGAAAGTAGAGGTAGGCGGCAACAAAGATCAAGATCTTAGCTGCAACCTACAAAGGGACCTACAAAGGGTCTGTTTTGTAGTAGAAAGGTGCAAAAAGGGTCTAGCTACAGATGACAAGAGACCTGTTTTGAGGCAGTAAATGAAGGGCCAATACCTACATGACGTTGATCTGTAGGTTGAGACCTAGATCAAGTGTTGAATGTTGGAAAGAGGGTCTGTTGGTTAAGCTGAGGACCTATGAGACTACAGGGAGAAGGTAAAGTGTGTGGGAGGTCTGCTAAGGGTTGGAACGAAGGGTTTGAAGGACAAATTTGAGGAGTCACAGCTAGTAAGCATAGGGCCAAGGTGTGAATGGTAGTAAAGGGCTTGTTCAGGAATGCAGTGGAGCCCAACAGTAAAGCCAAGGCTTGAACAATCCAAGAAAAGTATACTCATAGGCTAAAGAGTGGTAGATTTGTGAAGGTTGAGGCCCAGAGTCGAAGGCCAAACAAAGTGGGTGTAATCCAAGAGTGGTAAAGGAGGGCCACAATGAGAACAAGGGCAAGGACAAAGTTCGTTGAGATATGTTATGTGCCAGAGTTTGGTTGAGGAGCTAGCTAAAAAAGACCTGTGAGATTGCTAGCTTATGAGGTCTCTCGAAAGTTTGATCAATGCTAGCCGTGGAAGACATTAATGGGTAACAAGAGATCTATGGGCAGAAAGGTTTAGCCCAGGTCTAAGAATGTTATCAGGAGAATTTTAGAAGGATGTTGGGCTTGTCCTAAAGTTTGCTCACAAATGAAGTTATGAACAGAGTGCATTTCGAGGGCTAGTATGTAGTGGGTTGATGGACAATATCTACTGTGAGTAAGCTGATTGTTGGAGGGCTAATATACAGTTATTTGAAGGGCAAATCCACTTTGAGTAACAGAGATATTATGTGCTGATATGCAGTCCATTTGATGGATCAAGTCACTGTGAGTAGTTGTGTGTAGCAAAGGGTAATGTGGACTGAAAGGGTTGAAGGAGAAGGGCTTCTCCAACAAGTAAGTCAGTCAGATTGTTTATCCTTGTATTTTTTGTGGGCAGATTGTAGATCTGAAGCAACAGATCACAAGCCCTATTTTTTTATACTATGTATACTAGTTGTACTAGTGATCAAGGGCCACGATCTTTGGTACTGGAGCCCCATGATTCTTTTATTGATGGATTAATAAAATAATCGAGCTTTCACTATATACTAATATACTAAATTGATTTCACTATTGAAGATTTATGTTGTGCAAAGTGCTAGAATGTTGTGGGGTCCTAGTGTGTTTGTGTGCGTGATTTGCCTCAGACCAGATCTAGGGCCTAAGGAAAATTCAACACTCTTCCCCCCTTGTACTAATGTTAGTAATGAGCTCCATTCCTTTAACCTAGTAGAATTGATGTTTGCCCTAATATGTTGTCCTCCTACTTTTGCAGACTTAAAGTATGTCTTTTCCCTCCTTTGATATCTTTTGATATATTTGCTTCCCTTCATTGGAAATTAATGAAGACATCTGCAGGATACTCGAAGATATTTTCTTTAAGGTTTTGGATTTGTCTTAAAGCTCTCCTTCACATTCTCTTACCTCCTTGATATAGGCCTTATATCCTTTATAACGTTCTAAAGGTTCATCCCTAGTGTTGAAGATGGACTTGAGAAAGACATATTTCTCCTCTAAATACTCCACTAGTTATTCCTCAATTGCATCCTCCCCTTTTTGATAATATAATGCACTCTATGTTAATATTTTTTCATGAGATTTTTGGTGTATTTCAAAGATTTCTCATAATATTTTTTGGATTTGTTTTTGCTTAGTGAGTGAGAAATTAGTGCAGACTCAAACAACTTAGTCGATGGAGATTTCGTAAGTGAAGGCTAAAGATAAGCTATGTATGGTTAATTTATCTCATTCTATTCTACATCATTACATAATGTGTTATTTTTTAAATTTAGAGGCAATGTAGGTAATTTTTAGTGGTGTTTTGTTGTTGTTGTTGTTGTTCATTTCATATAAATTTAGAAGCGCAATGTAGGCAATGGAAAGTGTAGGAACACTGTTGAATATCTTCGTATAAGAGGGTGCCAAAGGGTGAGTTCCCTTTTATTCGAGAACCCATGTGATCCTCCCCATTTCAAATACAATGGTGCTACTCCTCCCTTACTTTTGCATAAATTTTTTGGTTGCCATTAAACATTTCTTATAGTATATTGTAATCTGTTTAATATTTCTCATTAGAATTTTAGTGTTTTAAAGATTTCTCATGAGATGTTTTTTATTGTTATTTTTCATTAGATTTAATGGTTGGAGGAAACAAGGTTAGGTCCTAGCATTCGTAGGGGAATGTGGAGGATTAGTGATGAATCTAGTAGGTTTCTGCAAGAGAGATTGTAGTAAAGTGTAGAGGTTGAGGAAGAAGTGAGTTCTTTTGGTGCCAATTCTGTGTTATGACCAATTGTGACAGCCTTCTTATTTCAAATACAATGGATCCCCTCCCTTTTTATGTATTGAGGGTTTATGATTTTTGATGTTTTTATAAGATGTATTTACTTCTGCATAAGATTACTTGTAGGATTTTTAGTCTCTATTGAAAATTTCTTGTAGGATAATTTGGTCTCTCTTTCATATTTATTTTAAGACACTTCTTGTCTATTTAGTATTTTGTAGAATTTCCACGAAATCCTGCAACTGCTATGATGACAAATCTTGATCTAATTTTGTTCCACTAAGACACATTATTTTTTTTGTTGCACCAAGGCACATGATTTCTCTACGATAGATAAGTAGTAGAATAAAATAAACATAGAGATAAAGAACACAATCACATAATAACACTATCTTTCTAGGGAACCCAACTGGGAAAACCCTCTCCTTACAATAAATTTTATTGAGAAAATTTGAGCAAACAAAATTCTTTACAAGGCAATTTGTTCCAACAGAAAACAAAGCTGCTCTCATTGCTAATACTTAGCTCAAAACCTCCTTGAAAGAACTCTACTTAACTCTTATTTGCTTGCGTTGTTTGGCTCCTCTTTCCTAGTGCTGGAAATCCCTATTTCCTAGTGCATATCTGAGCCCCTATTTCTTATGAATTTCTACCTAAATCCTAGTGCATATCACAAGGAAAATTCTCTCTCTCAAATTGCATATAGGTTGCTCCTTACAAGCTCTTCTAGCAAGAGCTTTCTCACACAAACTTGTGCTGAACAAGAATGGTTCAATGATGTACCTTCGACCTCCTTTGAAGCTTTTCAACTCATGCCAAATTTGGCAAGTTAATTTTTAGACCCTGAACTTGTGATTACTTTGTTAATTGTGTCTCACTGACTCTCCTTACTCGTCATAGCCTCAATTAGACATTGAGACTCTCACTTCTCCTTTTCCAAATATAAACTCGCACTTGGAGACAAATAAAACTAAGCCTCCAAACTCTTGCAGGAGTTAACTGCTCCATGACTCGTCCTCGAACTTGTGCATGCTAAAGAAGGATTGATTGAGGTCTTTCTTCACTAAGGCACAATTCAAGAATACCTTTCTCGCTAGTATTTTCAACACTTCCTCTTAGCAAGGTAGGTATTTTGTACAACTCGCAACTTATCTCTAAAATGAACAAAACTGCTTATGGCCAATGCCTTGGTCAAAATATCTATTGTTTGCTCCTTTGTTGGAATGTATAGTAGCTTCACTATCCCATTTTGTACACAATCTCCGAGATGATGATACTTGATCTTGATATTCTTTGAGCGATCATGAAACACTGGGTTCTCAGAGAGCTTGATGCAACTCTGATAATCATAGTGTGTCTTAGTAGGCTCCATCCTACCTTTGAAAAGTCTCACAAGCAACTTCCTCATCCAAATAGCCTTGCATGCTGCCAAACTGGCAGTCATGTATTTGAACTCTGTTGAACTTAGCACAACTAATCTATGTTCCCTGCTGTACTAGGAAACAATTGCTGACCCAATGCTGAAGAGACCACTTGAAGTACTCTTCTGATCTGTGGAGCTCCCTACACAAGTTGCATTTGTGAAGCCCTTAAGCCTCACGCCATCAATTTGTTTGTACCACAATCCATAATTCAGTGTGCCACTGAGATACCTCAAAACATGCTTCGCAGCAACCCAGTGAACTTTGGTCGGTTCCATCATGAACTGACTTAGCTGGTTGACTATAAAACAAATATCAAGTTGTGTGTTGACCAAGTACATGAACGACCCGACGAGTTGCCTATATGCTATAGCATCCTCTCGCTTTGCTCTACTAGCATCCACCTTCCTCTAGTTTGTGACTAGAGGCGTGGCCATGGGCTTGCAATCCTGCATATGGAATCTCTAGAGAATCTCTGTAGTGTACTTCTCCAATCCCACGAAGATGTCACCATCACCCTGACAAACCTCCAGTCTTAGGAAATAATGCATAAGCCCAAATCCTTCATCTCAAACTCCCTTGTAAGGTTCTCCTTTCAATCCTAGATCAAGTTGTCTGCTCCAGTCAATATAAGGTTGTCAACATAGAGCACTAAATGAGCGAAAGCCGTGCAACCATGATGTGGTATAGGTTGGAATCTGCATCTCTCTTAGTGGATCCCAATCCTCGAAGGTAGCTCCCAATATGAGTGTACCAAGCTCTAGGAGATTGCTTGCGCCTATAAAGAGCTCTATTCAACTTGTACACACGTGTGTCTTTGTTGAATTGCTCAAACTCCTCCGGCTGCTCGATATAAATCTCCTCCTCATCCACTCTGTTAATGAATGTTGTCTTCACGTCCATTTGGTGGATCTTCGACCCCATATGTGCTGCAAATGCCAAAATAGTCCTGATGGATGAATACCGTGCTATTCGGGCAAAGGTCTCATCATAGTCTATGCCCTCAATTTGTGAGAAGCCCTTGACCTGACCTTGTACTTCTCCACACTCCCATCTACTCCATGCTTGGCTTTATACACCCAATGTGAACCAACCACTGATTTGCCCTTAGGTTGTGGCACAATCTTCGAGACATCATTCTTCATGATGGAGGAATATTCCTCTCCCATGGCATCTTGCCAAACCTGCTGCCAAACTTGTTGAGAAGTTGCATCCTTATAACTAGAAGGCTTAGTGTTCATCACGTCTGTCATCAGTGCCATATATCTTGTGTATCTCTGTGGTTGCTTGTTGTGCCTAAACATGGTGCTAGGAGCTTCAACCTGCTCTTGGGCCTCTTGAATCAACTTCTCGGCCCACTTGGCTTTCTTCCTCCTTGTGCTAGGAGTCTCTAAGTAGTTGTCTACTCTTATCCTAGATTCTTCTCCTCATCATTCTGCTCTCCATCCTGTTGTGGGTGTTGCTGTATGGGCCTCTTGCCACCTGGCTGAGACTTAATCTATGATCCTTATTGACACTCCTCCTTGAGAGCGAGTAGCTCCTCCATCTTAGGTACTCCAGCTTACTCTCCTCGTAAGGACTCCCTCAGAGCTTTGGACTCCTCAAGCCTCACATCCCGTCTGAGAACCCTCTTCTCGAGTCCTGGTAGATACACCTTGTATGCTTGAGTTGTCTCACTATATCCCACGAAAATGCCCTTTTCTACTGTGGGATCCAATTTCTTCCTACTATCTTTGGACACATGACAAAAGACTTTTGTGCCAAAGATACAAATTTGCGAAACATCATGCTTCTTTCCTGTGAAAGCTTCCTCTGGTGTGACTCAACCAATAACCCTGTGTGGACTCCTGTTCTGCAGAAATACTATCGTGTTGCATGCCTCAATGCACAAGAACATAAACAGTCCCTGATCACGCAGCGTGGCCTTGGTTGCTCCAACAATACTATGGTTCTTCCTCTCAGCGACCTTGTTTTGTTGAGGGTTATGGGGTGCTATCAACTTTCTTCTAATGCCCTCCTTCACACACAGATCCTTGACGACATTGGTGACATATTCTTCACCATTGTCACTTCTCACTGCCTTGATCTTCTTCCCAGTCTAGTTTTCTACCAAGGCCTTAAACTCCATGAACTTGGTTAAGACCTCATATTTCTTCTTCATAAAAAATATCCAAGTTTTTCCAGAATAATCATTAATGAAAGTAACATAATACCATTTCTCATAAGAAATGGAGAAGAGAAGGGCTTGCATACATCTGAATGCACCAACTCCAAAATCCTATTGGCTCTACTGCCTCGGCCCTGAAAGGAAGTCTTGGCATACTTGCCAAGTGTGCACCCCTTGCACACATCATGCTGGTCAAAGCTGCATGCTGGTAATCCTTTGACTATTTGCTGCACATGTCTCAACCTGCAACCTGTAAAGGTTCTTCACCCTTAGACCTATTTGCATCACTGCTCAAGAAGCTAAGTGGCTGGGGTATGCCTTACCTCTGCTGAAGATGGCATCATATCCCTTGTCCTCATGGGATGCTACTGAAAAAAGGTTCCTCTTCAATCTTAGAGCATAGACGACATCTCTGAGATGGAGAGGGCTCCTATACTCCCTCTTAAAGCTGATAGCAATGTTGTGAAAATCGCGATAAAATGAGAAAATCGCGATTTTTCCCTATGCTGATTAAATCACGATAAATAAACGAAAAAATTGTTGGTATTTTTTTGCTGATTTTTATTGAAAAAATCGCTATTTTTCTTAAAAAATCGTTGGGGTCGCGAAAGCATGGTTTTATAACGTTTTTTTGGGTTTTTCATGTGTTCATTTGGACAGTCGCGTGTGGAGGGAGTGGGGCAGCTTAATGATCAAGTCTAGGCCCTAGTATTGATATGCTATTCATGGTAATGTTAAATTCTTAAAGTAAAAGTGACATTCTCCTTAATCTTCATTTTCATCCTTTTACTTAAATTTTTAACATTACCATGAAATGACTCAGGATGTTTGAGAGTGGTTCCAGTCTCATTGGATTTCATATGGAGAAAGTAGAATTTTAGATTTCATTCAAAATCCAGTAGACTTATCAATTTTTCAGGATTTCAGGATTGGGAGATTGTAATGTTTCCAGGTGACACCACCTGCCCAGGCTACTACACTAGTAGAGGATGTGGTCTACCTCCTAGCTCCTACTTCTAGTTCTTCAACTTCTAGAGCACATCAGACTCCACTGCCATCTCCACCAGCACGAGCACCAGCATTTACATCTAGAGGGAAAGGGAAAGCTGTGGCATTTTCTCGCAAGAGGGGCAAAGCAAATCAATAGGATTAGACTTTCATTTTATTGTATGACATTATGACATGATGAGATACATTATCATATTTTTTGTTGATATTTTGAGGCTGAGTTGGGACTCAGGAGTCAGGACTTACTATTCAGGACATGATTCAATGTTATGTGTGATTTTAGTGCTAGAAATGATATTAAACATCTTATATATTAGTTTTTTTTATCATATTTATGTGTCAATGTATTTATTTTATGTTGTAGATGGTTTAGATATTAAAAAAATTGAAAAAAAATGAATATTTTTGTACCAAACGATTTCTTCCCGATTTTTTCCCGATAATTCTGATTTGTTCCGATTTGTTCCCCGCGCCGATTTAATCCCGATCATGATTTTCACAACATTGGCTGATAGTACCAACTCCCTTTGATGTGTACTTGCCGTCATGTCCTAGGTCGATCTGAAATTGCATGTCCTTCTCCTTCAGTTGCTTCAAATACTTCGTGTTCTCGGTCATGTGGAAGGAAGCTCAAGAACCAATATACCACATGTTGCTCCCTTCTAAGCTTGCCATGCAAGCTATCAATTAGAATTTTTTGTCGAACTGAGAAGCAAACACATCTTACCTCAGCGGATGCAACCACATTATTCTTACTGGTCACCTTATTCCAATTAGGACATTTAGTAGCATAGTGCCCAAACTCATGGCAATGGAAGCACTTGATCTTAATAAGATCCTTCTTCTTCTCGCCCTTTTGACTACACTCGACCTTCCAATTTTTGTTCTTGCTCTTGGCTTTGCCTACCAGAGCAATTTTCTCCTTGTCCTCTTTTTTGCCGATTCACCATCTCTGGCCCCTCTTCAGATCTCTTCCTAAACGCAGCTAGTCCATAACCTCTCGACTGGGAAAAATCTCTTTGCCATTGAAAACATCTTGGAAACCATACCCAGACTTGTGAAGTCCTAGTAAAGCAAAACTGGCAAGGTCCTACTCAGGTACAATGACACACACACTACCTAGCTCATCTCAAACCCGATTGAACTTCAATGACACCCACACCACCTAGCTCATCTCAAACCTGAGTGGATTTCGTAGTATAACGATCTTGACGAAGTCTCCCACCCCATTAGCCTCCAATACTGTCATGATCCTCCGTTTCCAAGAGACAAAGTTAGAGGCTCCCTCTAAACAATGTTTTGATGTCAATCCTTGGAATGTCATCTTGCTTACCCAAAGAGCTCTTTTTCACAATCTAGTGCTAACCTTTTGATTGATCTGCGCTAGTCACAAACTCATCTTGGTGCCGGTCTTTATATTGATTGTTGCTTTGTTAGCTTGTGAAATTTCCACGAGATCCTGCCACTGTTGTGATGGCAAATCTGAAACTAATTTTGTTGCACCAAGACACAGGATTTCTCTACGATAGATAAACAACGGAATAAAATAAAAACAGAGATAAAGAACACAGTCATGCAATAACACGATATTTTTCTAGTGAACCCAACTGGGAAAATCCTCTCCTTGCAAATAGATTTTATTGAGAAAAATTGAGCACACAAAATTATTTACAAGGCAAATTGCTTCAACAGTAAACAAAGTTGCTCTCACTTCTAATACTTAACTCAAAACCTCCTTGCAAGAACTCGACACAACTCCTATTTCCTTGTGCTTTCTGGCTGCTATTTGTTAGCGCTAGAAATCCTTATTTCCTAGCGCAGATCTAAGCCCCTATTTCTTAGGAATTTCTCCAAAGCTGCTCTCACTTCTAATACTTGACTCAAAACCTCCTTACACGAACTCGACACGAATCCTATTTCCTTGTGCTTTCTAGCTCCTATTTACGAGCGCTGGAAATCCTTATTCTTAGCGCAGATCTAAGCCCCTCTTTCTTAGGAATTTCTCCCTAAATTCTACCGCACATCAAAATGGAAATTCTCTCTCTCAAAATGTGTATATGTTGCTCCTTACATGTTCTGCTAGCAAGAACTCTTTCTCATACAAACTTGTGCTCAACACTAATCGTTTAATGATGTGCGTTCAACCTCCTTAGTCTTTTTGACTCGTGCTAAATTTGGCAAGTGAATTTTTAGAACTCGGACTTGTGACTGATTTGTTAACTGAGTCGAACTGACTCTTTTAACTCGTAATAGCCTCAGTTAGACATTGAAATTCTCACTCGTCCTTTTCCAAATATAAATTCAGACTTGGAGACAAACGAAACTCAGCCTCCAAATTTTGGGCATGAGTTAACTGGTCCATGAATCGTCCTCGAACTCGTGCAAGCTAAAGAAGGACTGATCAAGGTCTTTCTTGACTATGCTGCAAGTCAAGAAGATCTTTCTCACTACTATTTTCAACATATTTCTCATAAGGTGTTCTTTGTTCGCATGTGGATGCATTTTGATTTTGCAAAGTAGAGTTTGTCTCTACCGATTCTCTCTATTTGTTCCTTTTGGTTTTTTCTATTTTTTTTTGCTATTGTTGTGTGTATCTTTCGCTATTGTTGTTGTTGTTGTTGTTTTTTCCTTTTTTTTTTGGTTTTTTTTTTGTATTTTTTTGTTTTTTGTATTTTTGTATTTATTTATTTATTTTTAATTTAAACATTTTTTAGCATGACTAATTTGTTTAAATTTAGATGTGATGTGTAGTGTAGGTATAGGAAGGAGGAGGATTTTGATGAGACTCTTGAAATATCTTTGTGAGAGAGATGTGGGCCAGTGCAACATAGGTAAGGTAGATGATGAGTTCTTATTTGGTGGAAAGCCCATATATGCTATGCTATTAAACCGTTCTCATTTAAAATAAAAAATTCTCCTCCCTTGGCTATTTAGGGTTTGTGAGTTTGGTCTTTTGAATAAAATGTAATTAATTTTGCATAATATTTTTGTTCTATTTTTGTGTCTTTTCAAGATTTCTCGTAAGATATTTTGATTTTGATTTAATATTTTTTTTGTTTAGTTTAGTGGGTGGGAGATTAATATAGGTCCTAATGGTCCAAGATATTTCATAGATGTACTGGGTAAAGGTGAATGTTGTGGTGTAGCTATGGTCACATACATGTGTTTGTTTAAATTAGAAGCATTTTACATTATTGGTAATCTGTTTAATTATGAGTGCAATGCAATGTAAGTAAAAGAATGCAGAGTATCGCTAATGAAACTACTGAAATATCTTCATTGAGAGAGACATTATAGTGGAGTGCAGATACAAACGTTGAGGTGAGTTTTCTTTTGGTGCAAAATCCATTCATAATCTCCTAGCAACAAACACTATAGTTCTTTTCCCTCTTTACTTATTTAGGGTTTATGATTTTTGGTGTTTGGATAAGATATATCTTTTGGTGCATAATATTATTCATAAGATATTTGGTCTCTGTTTCAAATTATTTTCTTGTCTCTATTTAATATGCTCTATTTTTTGATGTGCAGGGTTTCCTTGGTTGGCCATGGACACTTTTTCGGGTTGTAAAGCATACTCTTGTTTGTCTTTTTATGCTTCTTCTTGTTATTTTTGTTTTTTGTTTTAATTGTTGGTGATATTTTTTACTATTGTTGTTTTCATTTTTTAGTTTTTTAATTGTTGTGGCTCTTATATCTTTGACTTTCTCAGCATGGCCATGCTAATTTGTGGTTTAATATTCTATTTTTCTAGTGTATTTTGATTTATTTTTCTCTTTTTTTGATTCAATGGGTGGAGAAGTCAAGAAATACTTTAACAACCCATAATATGGGTGTAGGGTTGATATGGGGTCCACATGTGTAGAGGGAAAAGGTGAAGAGGTATGTAATTGGGGAATTTACTTGTTTATGGGCAAAGGCAAAAAGGTATGTATAAGGGGAATTTACTTGTTTATGTGCAAAGGCAAAAAAGGTATGTATAAGGGGAATTTACTTGTTTGTTACTACATAATTATGTCATTTCATGCCCATTTTAGTTTCACTGATTTTTCGCTTCATCCTTATATCATGTGTTTGTTGAAATTTAAATGCAATATTGAGTAAGAAAGGTGAATGAGCACTAATGATACTATTGAATATCTTTGTGTGAGAGAGACGCGAAACACTATAGCAAAAGTAGAAGCAAAGGTAGAGGGTAAGTCATCTTTTGGTGCAAGGATTATGTAGCATGTATGTTCTACGATAAAATCCTCGTAGATCTTGGTTTAGATACCATGGTTTTCCACCCTTCTTGCCAATTTGGGGTTTTTACTTTTTTCATAGCATAAGATGTACTTCTGTTTAAATTATATGCATTTTCTATTATTTGGAATTGTCTTATTTATTGGATGTAGTGCAAATGCAGGTAAAGGAAGGTGGCCAAGCAAATGTGGTGGAACAATGTTGAAAATTCTGATTTTTTTTTGTGTAAGAGAGACTTGGAGTAGTGTAGGAGAGTGCAAAGGTAGAAGGTGAATTCTCTTTTGGTTCTGATATGCTTATCTTCTCATTTTCAATACAATGGTTCTCCCTCCCTCATTCCTTTTTTAGGGTTTATGATTTTTGGTCATTGAATAAAATGTAGTTTTGCATAATATTATTGATAAAAAATTTTGGTCTTGGCTTATGATTAAGATTTATTATAATATTTTTCAATGTTTGTTTAATATTTCTTATAAGATATTTGTTGTTTGTCTTGGAACTTTTTGGTTTTCATTTAATATTTTATGGTTTGGTTTTTGTTGGATTTAGGAAGTGGAGATATAGAGGCAGGTCCTAGGAATCGTGCAAAATGCATAAGTACATTTGGTGAAGGGGAAGACTAAGTAGGAGGAGGAGGTAGGTATTGTTTCATGTGTCTTTTAAAATTAAATGCATTTTATATTATTTGAGATTTATTTGTATGGTGAGTGCAATGCAAATCTAGGTAAAGGAAGGTGGAGGAACACTCATGGAACTATTGAAATCTTTTTGTGTGAGAGAGACTTGGGGAAATATTGGAGAGTGCAAAGGTACAAGGTAAGTTCTCTTTTAGTTCCAACATCGATATTTTCTCCTTTCAATACAATGGTTCCCAGATTGCTTCACATTTCTCACTAGATATTTTGTGTATTTGATATTTCAATTTTTGCATCATGTTTCTCACAAAATATCTTGTGTGGTTGATATCTCTTTTTTGTTATTCAATGGATAGGAAAATTAATGGAAGGCCTAGTAGCTCATATTGTGGGATTACAGTTCATTCAAATTCCAGACATGTAGAGGAAAAAGGTATTCAATGGATAGGAAAATTAATGGAAGGCCTAGTAGCTCATATTGTGGGATTACAGTTCATTCAAATTCCAGACATGTAGAGGAAAAAGGTAAGTGGGAGGTATGTATTACTTGCTTTTGTCTACATAATTTTATAATTCCATGGTGTTTTAAATTAACTCAATTGTTGCTTCAAAATTATATATGTGTGTTTATTTAAATTTAGAGGCAATGCATGTAAAGTGAGGCTGAATTCTAATGAAACTTTTGAATATCCTTTTGTGAAAGAGACGTGGGATGCACTATAGATGATGCAAAAGTAGAGGCAGAGGAGTTATGGTCTTGACCCATGTATGTTTAGCATAGATGGTTCTCATCACTTATTAATTTAAGGTTTACAATTTTTGGCCTTACATAAGATTTAGTTACTGTCACATAGGATTATTTATAAGAATTTTGTCTTTTGTTTAACGTTTCTCATACTTTATTTTAGTTTCTTTTGAATATCTCTCATAAGATTTTTTACTCTATATTCGATTAATTTTTTAGTTTGCTTTTTGTTGGTTTTTGGTGATGCAACAATAGAGACAAGTCTCAAGGCTGTTGTAGATTCAACTTGTGCTTTCAATAATAACACGAATCAAGATGAGGAGGTATGTATGGTTCCACATGTGTTTGATTAATTTAAAGGCATCACATATCATTTGTGATTTATATATCTATGAATACGATGAAATTCATGTAAAGTAAGGTTGAACGCTAATGAAACTATTGAATATTTTTTTGTGAGAGAGTTGTGGGATGCACTATAGATGAGGCAAAAGTAGAGGTGGAGGAGTTATGGTATGGTGGAAGACCCATGTATGTTTTGCATAGATGGTTCTCCTCCCTACTTATCTATTTAGGGTTGAGGAATTTTGGCCTATACATCTGATTTTTGCATATGATTATTCATAAGGGTTTTATTGTTTGTTTAAGATTTCTCTTAGTTTGTTTAAGTTTCTATTTAATATCTCTCATAATGATTTTTTCTCTCTATTTGACATCTTCTAGTGTGGTTTTTGTTGGTTTTAAGCAATGGAGAAATAAAGACAAGTCTGAAGGCTGTTGTAGATTCTACTTGTGCTTTCAATGAAGAACACAACTCAAGATGAGGAGGTATGCATGATTCCATGTGTGTTTGTTTAATATAGAGGTATCACATATCATTTGTGAGCTGTTTATTTATGAATGCAATGCAATGAAGGAGAGTGTAGAGGTGGAGGTGGATGGTGAGTTATTTTTTGATTCATGAAACTATTGAATTATCTATATAGCAACACTATATTATAGTGGAGAGGTAGTAGTAAAGGTGAGTTCTCTTTTGGTGCAAAATCTGTGCTATGCTATGAAGTCCTCATGTTGGTCTTTGTTTTATATTTCTCCAAAGATATTTAGTATATATTTAATGTTTGTCATAATATTTTATGGTCTCTATTTAATACTCTTCTATTTTTTAATGTGCAAGATGTCCTTGATTGGCTGTAGATGCTTTTTGGGATTGTAAAGAAGAGTTTGTCTACTATTTTTCTTTGTTTGTTTTGTTTTTGTTATTTTCATTTTCTTTTTGCTTTTGTTGCTGCTATATTTTTCTATTCCTTTGTTTTTGTACAACTACTGTTATTTTTTTACATTTGTGAGCATGGCCATGCTAAATTGTGGTTTAGTATTTTTTATTTTCATGTTTGCTTTCTTTTTCTTTTTCATTTTTTTATATACCTTTGTTCATGGTTTTTGTTTTGGGTTCTATGAATGTGGAAATTAAGGCAAGCGTTAACAACACATATTGTGGATTTAGGGCTGATGAAAATTCAACAGTTGTAATGGGCGTGATGAAAGAGGTATGTATGAGGGAATTCACTAGTTTTTTGCTACGTAATTTAATGGTTCCATTTTGTTTTAGTTGAACTCTTTTGTTGCTACTTATATCATGTGTGCTGTAAATTTATCATAGACAATATGGGTAAATTTATTATAGGAAATATGGGTAAAGGAAGGTAATTGGAATCTTCAAGCATAAGCAAAACTTTCTTCTTATTGAGTAGAGTTTGTACATTTGGACGAAACAAAATAGAATTTTCAATCCAAGTTATCACATACTACCTTTCATCTACATTTGGGAGGGGTACTAGGCACTTTGTGCAATCCAAATTATGACATACTAGTTTTCATCTACACTTGGGAGGGGTACTAAGCACTTTGTGCCACTAGAGAGTGTAGGTTTCTTACGTGTGTATTTCAATCTCAATATTTTCATTAAAACATGAGACATATGCAATATTGGTAAACAAAGGTAATTGGAATATTCAAGCATAAGCAAAACTTTCTTCTAATTGAGTAGAGTTTGTAGATATGGACGAAACAAAACAATTTTTTCAACCCAAGTTATGACTTGCTAGTTTTCATCTTACATTTGAGAGGGGTACTAAGCACTTTGTGCAATCCAAGTTACGGCATACTAGTTTTCATCTACACTTGGGAGGGGTACTAAGCATAGTAGTTTTCATCCTACATTTGGGACGGGTACTAAGCACTTTGTGCCATTGGAGAGTGTAGGTTTTTTAATCTCAACATTTTCTTTAAAACATGAGACATTTGTCCTTTTAGCCCCATAATAATATCTACAGCAGCTTTCTATATTGTTGCTTCATGAAAAATTGCTTCTAATTGAGTAGAGTGTTTATAGATATGGATGAAACACAATAGTTTTTCCAATCCAAGTTATGACCGTACTAATTTTCATCTACAATTGGGAGGGGTACTAAGCACTTTGTGCCGTTGGAGAGTGTGGGTTTCCTACGTGTGCATTTCAGTCTCAACATTATCATTAAAACATAATGCATTTGTCCTTTTAGCCCCATAATATCTACAACTTTATATGGTTGCTTCATGTTTCTATGAAGGAGCCAAAAGCATCATGGGCTTCTTCCATCATTCTATCATGGAGGAATGCATCTTTGATGAGAACTTATCACAGTTAGGCAATACAAAGAACATAAAAAATTTATCTTCCTAGAATGCTAGGAAAGAGTGCATCCAACTTTAACCTCACTCCAACAACTCCCTTTAGCCCTTATCCTACATACATTTTTCTACCATTCTTCAATCAACTTTAGTTGGGCGTTAATTCACACACTAACCTATCTTGAGACGAAGCCTCATGCTTCATCCTACATATATTTTTTACATTCCTAAATCAATTTTCATTGGGCCTTAAGTGCACACACTAACTTGTCTTGAGACCAAGCCTCGGAAAACCTAGGAGCATAGACTAGCTAAAACCAAATATGGTCTCTAACTAGACAAAAAGGGAAATTATGCCTTAAAAGAAACAAATGCATTAGAAGATCAAAGCCATGTCTTTCTCTTCATTCTCAACACCTTATTTACTTGGCACTTCCTAGGATTCTTTCATCTTGCCAACTCACACAATATTGTGACTTTTGTAGACGGTGAAACAATTTTGAAGCCTTCTCTTGGGGTTAAGATCCATCATTGTCATACCATGAAGTTGCATGGTTCTTCACCCTACTTTGTCATGTTGGTTTGAGGTTCTTCACCCTACTTTGTCATGTTGGTTTGAGGTGGAGGTCCCACACATGTTTGCTCTCCTATACTCATGATAGGTGTGACTGCTTTAGGTCGCCACTTGTCCAAGCTTTGCTGCTTTATAATGTTCTCACTACCTCGGGCATCAACACTGATACATCTAAGCAATATCCTCAAAATAACCCAAGAATACAACAACTAAAAGGAACATGATCTTTTACCAGACAGAAGGGAGATAAAAGCATGTAACAAAAAACAACAAATACATAAGAATATCGAATCCACATGCACTTGCTATGATTCTTCTATTTTTCCACTCCACTTAGTAATGTGACCTCTAGCCATTGATATTGTGGTGGAGGGGAAATAACCTATTTTTGATGCTTCTCTTAGGGGTTAAGATCCATAACCCTCATATCATGCGGGTGCATGGTCCTTCCCATTGCATGATTGTGCTGGTTTGAGGAAGAGTGACCACATTTATTGGGGTTAAGATCCCCCTTGCGTGATTGTGCTAGTTTGAGGCAGAGTGACCACATTTATTTGCCTTCTTCCACGCATGAAATTTTTCAAAATTTTCAAGCAAACAAGTCATTGATAATGGACTTGGTTGTAAAGAAATTTAATATTAAATAAAGCCAATTAAGTTCTCTATGTACAATTTGGAGAATATTAGTTTATGATGTTTAATTGTAACATACCCTGCCACCCTGGGTGACACCACTCAAACACACCTTGGAATTTTACCTGTTCACTCAATATCCTAGGTAAAAATTAAACCAGAAATATATATATATATATAT
>APFE031312588.1:0-12090 GCA_000404065.3 Pinus taeda | reverse complement strand
CCATGCAAGGCCTCATTTGTCCTCTTCTCCTTTGGAACACTCAAGAATTTTCTTCAACAACCATCTTATAATAAGATCGTCTATTCACCATGTCAAACCACACTATGCCAAAAGGGGTGAAAATATTCCACGCATGTGTCCAATAATGAAGGAATTCTCCAAGAAGTCCACTTTAACCAACAAATAATACAAAATACTCAAGGAAGAGGCATGCCCTTGATATGTGAGCAATGGAACCACATTGACCAACTAAGATAATAATAAGATAGTCATTGAAGAAGTGCACCCTATGGATATATTAAAGGTGATTGTGGCTCATCATTAATGTGTACCTAACCCATGCCAAAAAAAAGCTAGCTTACTAGGCATGGCTCTCTCTCCAACACTAACCAATCCCTCTAAAAAGGACCTAAGTGGTGCACCCTTGAAGAGTGTGCCACTAGTATTTATTCCTCTTGGATATAGGACAACCAAAACATAAAAAATCCTTAAAATATATGTACACCCTCGATAAATGTGTAAGGGTAGATACATCATCAAAGAACCTACTAGTATGCTAACTAAAGTGGAGTAAACCATAGATAAAGTAATCAAAAAATTTGAAATTTCAAAACCATGCCAAATATATCAAATTATTTAGGGCATCTTCGCTAATGCAATAACAAACTTGTTCTTCAAGAAATAACATAAATATATGTGCAAGAAAATCCACTTTGGTCATTATGACAACCTTGAAGCAAGAGATGATGTAGGAGCAAGTGCAAAGGCACAAACCCATGTACAATGACTACCAAACTCGTGAAACCATGAGCCAATGAGTTAGGAGAACATGGAAGAGTAGTGGAACATCCTCCGTTACAATCATAAGGACCCCTCAAACCACATATCATCATGTGAACTCATATTAAATCAAGGGAAAGAGAAGAAGCGTTACATAGACAAATGTGTGTGAAGAAGGTTTAACTATATTTAACCATCGAAGGACTCCAAAAAAATGGGGGTACCCAAGGAGAATGTGTGCATGTGGAGAACTCCTTAATAACACATATCATGTAATGCCCCATGTTATTAAATATATAAATAATAAATAATAAATAATGTGAAGGATCATAATAAATACATGAAAGTAACTACTTTATTAATAAAAGAAAAAAAAATTATGGAAAAGTTAAATTAAGAAAATGTTAAGGTAAACATAAAAATGCATGGTGACAAGTGGTCCTTCAGCATGGATTTTTTCTTTCCATTTTATTCACTATTTAGAGATGAGGTTTTGAACTTGTTCATCACGAATTCTACTTTCTTTGTTAATGACTGAAAATATAATAAACTATTACGATTGTTTTATCTCATATGGAAACACTTGTGAATTATACTCAAGAGCATATGCTGATGCATACTTCATTTTTTCAAGTACATTTTAATCTAAAGGAGCATACTATATTGTACAGTGTAGACCAAATCTTCAAGTGTTTATGGAAAAAGTTACACGCATGATTGAAATAGTGTTCATGGGCACTCAAAATATTTATGTAGAGCATCTTTTAAATCAGTTTGATCCAGAGAAAAAGCTTGTATGCCATTGTGGATACTGTGAATCATGCATGTCTGTAGATGGTAATTATATGAAGGATGTGGCAATTTTGGGATGTGACCTTCAAAAGGTTTCCATAATTGACAACTCGCTACAGGGCTTTAGTGCAAGGAGGTTGGCTCTAAAGAGAAGCCCAAATAAATATTAGAGGTAAGGGAAATTATACGAGGTCTGCAAACATTGTATTACACTTACTAGTGGACTCTCGATCTCGCGATCTTCCACTCCATAGAGCATCAAATCTCTCCCACTGACAGAGTCTTCAAGCTTGGGCTTGAATTTATGACCCGATGATTATTATATGGTGGTAAAACGATGAATCCTTACAATTAAGCTTTTACTTAAGCCGTTTAATGTTGATAGGGCTTGAGAAAGCGATGCTTAATTTTAGAAACCATGAATGACCCCCTTAATCCATCTATATAATTTCTCAAATTTGATAATATCATATTTTTCTAATAAAAATTAATTTTTTTTATTAACATGTAACTTCTCTTATTACCAATTTTTAATAACCATACTCTTGCTTTTTGGCCTAACATGTGTGGTGTTATATTCTATACTATTTTTTTTTCGGAATTGACATATGCAACATATTAAAGATGGTCAAATTGGTAAAAAATGCAATGTTAAAAGTTATGGGTTCAAATCTCACTTTCAAAATTCTAAGGTTAGGGTGGGAAAGTGGTATAAAGTATCCCACTCACATTTCAATCCTTAAATAAATCTAGTGAATTGGCATATAATTAAACTAATAGAAAAATCATATTTTAAAATGGGAATTTATCTTTGTGAAGTTCTAGATCTCATGTAACTTTTCTAAAAGAAAAACATTATTATCATGCATGCATTCCAAAATGTCACCTATGGAGATACATGCTAAATTATACTAATTAAAAATACCATTAAATTGCCTCAATATCAATGATCGAATATAACAATGAAGCGTTCAAGGAACTCCATCCACCGTTCTCAATGGTGCATGTCATACTAAAGCTTACACCAAGCTATTTCAACATGCGTACTTTTAATAGCTCTCAATGCTTTATATTGGTGATTTAGAGGATGATCCTCGAGTTGATTGAAGTTCGGTTTTTAGTAAATTTAGGCCACACGAATTATAAATTGAAGTAAACTTTTTTCTTTAACCCCAAATCAATAACGTAGAAGTAAGGGGCATGGACATATGAATTCTTATATGAAATGGAAGAATGGCTTATAATATTTGCGACACCTTAGGCCTGTATCGTATACCCTGTGTTCAAAGAGAAAAGTAAATAAATGTAATAATTTCAATCATGGAACAATGGGAATAAGTGATGTGACCACAACACATCATACGTAAAGCTTATCAATTTCTTCGGATATGAGGATTTTGAAGTTCAATATAATGTGTTTCATATTATAAAGTTAGCTTTTATGTTATTACAATTATTTTTTTTAATTAGGAGAATAAGTAAATTTTTCGTTGGTTAGTGCGCAGGTTTAGGGTTAAGTTAGAGGGATTGTTTTTAGTCGAGTGAGTTTAACACAATTATCCATAAGCCATTCTAGGTAGATTAACTTAGTTTCAAACTTGGATGAGACTTTAGTATTGGTTAACAAATGGTTTCAGGGGTGGGACATCCATTGTTCGACTTATCCCAATGGGTTTGAACTTATATAAAGCTATCATGATCTATAAAGTTATATGAAAGTCATGGATTTTATTTTGATCCTGACTTTTATGGATTATATTGGTATTTTAAAATAGTTAGTAAATATGTCACTTGGTATAATTTCAAAAATTTTGTGTGAGTAGTTAGGATTCATTGGTTCTTCTATTTCAATCAACACTACTAAGCTTTCAATCTTTCTCCAAAGACACCCAAATGTTAGAAATTGGACTCTAAAACCAGGAAAAATATCAGAAACTCATATGAAAAGGCCCTATATGTCCTTAATATTACATAACACCCTTAATAAAGTGATCATAGAGCATATGTAGAGTGATCCCATCAACAAATAGTATATATCTCAACCTATAACTAGTCATAATTTAAAAGTTATAAAAAGTTCTTCTAAGAATCCCCACCTATGATATGCATTTGTCTAATTTAAGTTAGTGAATAATGTTTGACTAATAAAAGAAATTGATCAAATAGATAGGGAAAGTCTTGATGCATATTATCTACATCCTCTCGGGTAGTAGAGCTCAGGCTATATTGGCCTTAGACCTTTTGGATCTTGACTAGTTCAATTTCTTGCCTCTTGAGCTAACGAAACATATGGTCCAGTATAGAGAATGGTTTGACTTGAAGGGATCCCTCTTAAAAATATGCAATCATTCAAATTTATGTATTTTCTTTTATTTATTTATTATGCTCCATTTATTTTTATTTTTTATTATTTAGTAATTTGGGGCATTACATACTTTTTCATTGAAGGAACTTCACCATATAGTTAACTTTGGTTTTTAATTTGAACTTATTATACTGAAGGTGTTTTTTATTGTGAGGTTTATCCTCATGACACTATTTAGATTCGTCATCCCTAACATAATCTTGAACAAGTGTCCCACAATTCCATATCATTGAATTATGTTACGTTATTTGTGCCAAGGTTGAGACTTTCCTGGATCATATTTGTATTCCCGTTCGCTCTGGTAAAGATCGCGTGAACTTGCTCCATCGCACGGTGACGAAAGCGTCAGGTAACACGACGATTCAGAGGACCAGAAAAGACAAACCTTCCCAATGGTAGGTAGATCGAATGGTGATGTAGCGCTAACAATGGAAAAAGTTTATCGTGTCAGTAGCGGGAGCTTAAGGGCACGATCACGTAGATGCGGAGCGAAAGAGGGAGACAACGCTTATTGGCGTATAGGACCTCTGTTTAATGCAGTCGTCTCCCCCCCCCCATTTAACGCCATCGACGTTCCTTTGCAACATAATGTGCAAATACTAGTTTTAACCTTTTTGTTCTTTTATTAATAAAGTAGTTGCTTTTATTTATTTATAATCCTTCACTTTATTTATTATTTTTATTTATTTAAATATATAGGGTATTAGATCTCATTCTTCCAATTATACCAATGTCACAATCCCAAGATAAGTGCCATAGGAAGGAGTGCTAGAAGGGTGTAAAAACCCAAATAATCACACTAAAAAATCACGAACCTAAAATTGATGAATGTCCCCTTCCAACACATGTAATAAATTATGCTAGGAAAACCAATATATCATCTTAAGTTAAACCAAACAATGAGCCATATTAATTAAGGAAAACCCTTAGTTGATGAGTTTCCCTCTTATTGCTATGCAAATCCCTTCCAACTATCAAACATTCCACATGTGCAAAATTCAAGCTCATAACAAAAAAAATATAATTAACAAACCAATATCCATAAAAAAAAGTCAACATCCTGGTTCCAAGGCCAAAATTCTCGAAACACAACTTACTTGAGTAGTATATTCAACATGTGATAGTGCTTGTGCTATACGAGGGGTGACAACTAGATATGATCCGTAAACTACCATGGATATTCCACTGGACAGTTCGTCACAACATATTTGATAAAATTGTATTTAAAATATGAAATTCTACATTATTACAGTTTTATTTCATTTTATATTTATGAATGAAACAAAATCTCACACACACATTTGACACAAGATATGACTTGAGAAACCCTTTCACGAAAAAAAACCTAGCTAGAAGGTGAGGCTTCTCTGCTCTCTGTCTCTAAAAGGAAATATGGATGCGAGTACAAAGAAGTATATCCTGTGGCTCATGCTCTGTTTGTGCTCTATTTCCTATCCTTCCTGGCTATTTTTTCTCAACTTCAAAATAAATGCACTTGAAAGAAAGGAACCCCTTTTCTTCCTAGTAGCCCAGTTATAACACAACCCAATAGCCTAATACTGGTTAGGTTTGACTACCTCAACTCTTAACTAGAGTTGCAATATAGAATCTTCTAGAGTCTTCTACATCATAATCACGTGTCTATCCACCTTTTCATGAATAATGGGGGCTGATGTGGCATCCTCTCAAATTATGGTGGTGAAAACAGGAAGGTCAACTTCTAAGTGGCATAATTTTTGCATACAAAATCCGATTGACACGATTCTTGCGATGTTTGAAAGGTCTCTATGTAGAAAAGGAAAAAATGGTGCTGCGCTACAACAACAAATTTTTAACCCAAAAAGCATCATTTGATGCCTCAAAACACTCTCAGAAGGTTTTAGACCCCAATTGCAAAACTGGGTCCCACGGGTAAAATTGGTCCTAAGAGCCGATTCCTCCATTTTTTCCACTTTGAAAGCATCGAGATGGATTAAAAACAATATAATGATCCAATTCATATCAATATATATATGGGGAAATTCACTCTAATTGAGAGTGTCTGGGAGCCCTCCAAAAATTCATAAAAGGAGAGAAAAAACGTAGCGGGTTAGGTCAGGATCCTCACTCTAGAACCCCACATTACAAAATTAATAAATTTCACACTAAATGAATGTACTTAGCATAACTAAAATAATTCTCTCAGACATCGATCTTATTCTATCTAATCCTACTATATCAAAATGTATATGCTAGGTCAAATGATATAACCAATGTGTTAGAAAATCAGAAAGACAAATGTTTTCCCTTGTTGATAATTACTTGTGATTTCTTTGAATTATTTTTATCTTTCTTATGTTCTTATTTTATCTTAGTTCATTAAGAAATTACCAAAATCAAAACACGAAGATCAAGGACACCAGATGTAGGTGCACAACAAAGGCAAAACTCCTATATAGGGGAAAACCCAATCAAGAACTCTTTCTTCAGTAATTCAAATGATATAGACCAAGACCCTAGAGAAATATACCTTCCTCCTTCACCATTTTTGCCTTCCAATGAGATACTACAACCTTCAATAGTCTCTTCTTTTCCAACAACTACAACCCAACATCAACTCAGAAATTTTGGCCCCAGCTTCACCAACAACTTCAGAATTTTGGCCTCCCAAATAGCTGTAGAACTTTATTCCTTCCAACAACTTCAAAGATTCACACGTGTGGGAAAAAGAGAGAGAATTTCAACTTCTTATGCTTGTGATTCTTCTTCTTCTTCTTCCTTGAAATTAACACTTTTTTCCAGCCGCAGAAGTTGCAGATTGAACTTGTTATGAGTGTGTTACAAAGGGGGCCAGGTTGCTTCCTTTATATAGTGATTCTGCTACACAATTAATGCTGAATTGTCCAGTTTCAGGCCAACTTAGTGGATGAGGCTTGATTGACCTATTTTACAATAAAATAAATTTCTTCTCTCATAAATAAAACCCAAGAAGGGTTCTTTACAATCTGACATGGACAAGGGCACTTGACATAAACCCTAGAAGCTTTCAATGGAGTATTTGACCTAAAAATAATTGACCCAAGCATGAAATCCATGCTTTAATAAGTTAATTTATTTAATAATAAAATTTCTTTTTCTTTCTTTTGATAAGTAAATTTTATTATGACTCAAGTACAATTATGAAGAACGACACTAGTTACATTCTTCAACACCCCCTCTTAACTAGGGAGGTATTTATAATTACCTATATCTATAGAGGTACATGGAAGTTCTCCAAAATGAACTATGAAGAGTTCTAAAACGCTTAGTGTTGTGGACTAGATTCCTGACTAGTGTAATCTATTCAGGTGGGACTAAGATGGACTCCATATTTCAACCAGTCTAGGTACCATTAGGCTTACTAACTAACCATAAACTCTAGGATCTAGGTGCATATCCAAGATCAGAGCTCCAATACCAATGCCACCCTCCCTCTTCGTGATCTAGACATCAACACACATAGGCCGACCATATCTCCTCCCAGGCATTTTCCATCAGATGCTTCATCTCTCCCTAATAAATTAGATATATCCATTTGTTCAAGCATGCTTCCAGAGTGTTCATCCTTCTTATAAAGAGATTTATCTATACAAACAAAAACCCCAGAAAACAATAAATTATCAAATATGCATATACAAGTAAATACAAACCTTTGAGGTCCTTAATCATCCCGATGCCAATTATATCAAGTTATTCATATGCAACTAGTCAGAAGTTTTTCTTCTTTCATTTCTTCAGCAACAATAAGACATCCTCAATACATTGTAGTACTTTCATTTATTCTTTGATTTCTTCTTCAAGGTATACATCATGACCATCATAATATGTCCTCCCTCTCAACTCGGGAGATCAAATACTTCCTTTTTATATAACATTAGAGAGTCTTTTATGGCTCCATTCCTTCTTACGGTATCAAGGTCATATTAATCATCATCATTCTTATAACTTTCTTCATCATGCTCATACAAACATCTTCATTATCTTGAATATTGTGTACCTGCAAAACTTTAATAGCAAGTACAACCAAATACATATATAGAAGCATGAAGCTAATTGTATTAATGTTATGTCAATATAATTGAAGCATCAAAACAATAAAATACTTTAGACATCAAATACCTAAACCTAGTTAGGTTCATAATAAGAGACCCATACCTTTTGCTAGGGTTATTGTCATAAAACCTAGAACACATCATTAAAACTTAAAGAAACTTGATCAAGATATCAGTCTGATTATATCTAGAGCCTCAATATTGCTTTCATAGATATATGACAAACTCTACTAAACTATGGATTTCATCTTCGAGACATAAATCCTTAGATATAAGCTATTCAATCAAATAACAATTCTAATATACATGTTAGACTCTATTAGGGTTTGTTGCAAACCCTACATTTTATCAACAAAACTAAATCATATTAGAAACAATATCATTATATCCTGGAATATCAATCTTCTACTAAAGTTTTGTTACAAATCCTAGAATTCACAAATTATGAGCATCAATAATTAGGTTACCATACTCACATATACATATCTAGGATTTCATAGTCATGCACTAGCATATCACAAAAATATCTACTAGGTAAACACAAATATTAATACATAAAAACTAGGTATATAACAATTTCGTTCATATTAGGGTTTCGATCGGACTAATATACACCTAGGGTTTCATTCCTAGAATATTACTTACAAGGGCTTTGTTCACAAGCCCTAAATATCTAGGGTTTCAATACATAACATAAACATAACAACAAACCTAAAGGGTTGGGGTTTTTATCATAACAATACCAAAACATCAAAATAATAGGAATTCTAGATTTCGTCAATAACCCTAAGTAGACTAGGGTTTCATAATGAATATTGACACACCCTTAGGTTAGGGTTTTACAGTGTATCCTTTTAGGGTTCCAAAAGAATAATAATATAATGGGGGTAGATTCAATTTGATGATTAATCACCCTAACAAGAATATTTATGATTCAAAACCATAGACATAACAATGCCAATAATCTAAAACAAATTTAAAAAGAAGAATGATCGTACCTTTTGCATGAAGAGAACTTTATAACAAAGCTTATAGTTTAAGACATACCTTGAGTTATTCCTTAACAAACCTTGTATGACATCAATTTGAAGGGCTTCCTTTGATTCCTTTGAAGGCTCATACTTCAAGCTTATTCTATGAAGTCTCCTCCATAACTTTTGTGTATTCTGTAGGCTTTCATATCCAAGGAAAATATAAAGAAAGGGTTATTAGCATACAATACAAACACATCTTGATAAGAGATGGAAACCAAACATAAAATATAAGACAAGGAGTAAGATTCTTATCTTTTGTAAAATGGTGAGGGTTCCCTCTTAATCCAATATTTAGGGATACCTACAACTTTATCATAATGGAAAATGTTCTAACAAGACACATTAGACCTATAAACTCTAGAAATCAAAACATAAAGCCAAACAATTCAAAACAAAAATAAAAGACTAAGAGGGCTATGTGAGATAGAGGGGACTTAGTAGTATAAGTCCTTGACTTCTAATTCTTTAGGCTTGTTCATCGATTCTCTAGACAACAAGCTTTTGTAGTGACCCATCTTGTGATAGTTGCAACATTCAATCTTGGATAGGTCCATTTTCTTCTTTGGTCCTTTGAACTTCTTGAAGGTTCCCTTCTTCTTGTGATGAGAATAATAGGAATTCAAGGTGTTTTATTCTTCCTCCCTCTTGTTGTTTACTAATGATATTTTGGCTTCTTCTTGACTACATGCATTCCACATTTGTTCAAATGTTGGAGTATCCTTCCAACTGTTACATCTTGATGCAAAGGCACTCCAAAATTTTGGTAGTCCTAGAAAGGCAGTAATTACAAGCTCTATTTTTGGGAAAACTTCATCTATTGCTTGGATTTCATCTTTGATTATAGACATACTTATAAAATATGATGAAATGATATCATCATTTTTCATCTTAACAATTCTTAGTTCATTCTTGAGGCTTTCCATTTGACCAATGTTCTTGATTGTGAATAACTTGGAGAGAGCCTCATACACTTATTGAGTGAAATTTATGTTAGATATGTATGGAATTAGTTTACCCTTAACTCCATCTACTATAAGGTTCATAGCCAATATTTTGATTTCTCTAAACTTTTATTTTTCTGCTTCACTTGATTCATCTATAAACTTCTTGATTTTTCCTTGAACGAGATCCAAAACATTGTTCTTTTCAAGAATGAGGTCTATCCTCTTTTTCCAAGCCCTGCATTTGGAGGCTCCTAGTCTGTTTTCTCCCTTCATTGAGTTTGACATAGTTCTTGTAGTTGGTAGACTTATCTCCTTATATGATCCCCTTTAATGACCTTTTCTCGATCTCCTTTTTCCTCAATCGATATTTTAACCTGCCTTTTCTTCCTTCTTCACGTCATCTTTGAAACCATGTTAGAAAATAAAAAAGGCAGAAATATTTTCCCTTGTTGATAATTACTTGTGATTTATTTGAATTATTATTATCTTTCTTATATTCTTCTTTTATCTTAGTTCATCAAGCAATTACCAAAATAAAAACACGAAGATCAAGGACACTAGATGTAGGTGTACAACTAGGGGAAAACCCCTATATAGGGGAAAACCAAGTCAAGAAATCTCCCTTCAATAATTCAAATGAGATAGACCAAGACCCTAGACCAATATATCGTCCTCCTCCACTGATTCAACCTTCCAATGAGATACAGTAACCTTCAATAGTTTCTTCTTGTCCAACATCTACAACCCAACATCAAAGCATAAATTTCGGCCCCAACTTCACCAATAACTTTAGAATTTTGGCCTCCCCATCAACTACAAAATTACAACCCTTCGAGTAGCTTCACAGATTCAAATGTGTGGGAAAAAGAAAGAGAATTTTGACTTCTTATGCTTGTGATAAACCTCCTTCTCCTTCGTTATTCTTCTTCTTCTTCTTCCTTGAAATTCACACTTTTTCTGGCCCCATAACTTGTAGAGAAAACTTTATTGTGAATGTGTGATAAATGAGGTCGAGTTGTTGCCTTTATATAGTGATTATTCTACCCAATTAAGGCCAACTTGGTGGAGGAGGCATAATTGAACTATTTTACAATAAAATAAATTTCTTCTTTGACAAATAAATCCCAAAAAGTGTTCTTTACAATCTGACATTGACAAGGACACTTTACATAAACCCTAGAATCCTTCAATGGAGGATTTGACCTAAAAATAATTTACCCAAGAATGAAAGCCATGCTTTAATAAGTCAATTTATTTAATAATAAGATTTCTTTTTCTTTATTTTGATAAATACATTTTATTATGACTCAAGTACAATTATGAAGACCAACACTAGTTACATTCTTCAACAGAATGGACCCATGCTAGTGTTTTATCTCCACCATAATATCTTCCTTTGTGTTTTATAATGAACCAAAACAAGGAGATGCTTTTAATCAAGCAAACATAAGATGTGATCTCCCATATTGCGTAGATGAAAAAGGCATGAGCTCATTAAAATAAATAAAAACATGAAAATCATACCAAGATTGGCATGCACTTTTACAAGCTTTCTTTATCCATTATTGGATGGATTTGATGCGATCATCGTTTTTGAATTCAAGATATGACAACACCTCATTCAAGATGTAAGTTTTAAACCTTTTATAGTGATGATTTGCATACACGGATTCTTAATAAACATACAAGTAAAACAATGGAAATCACATATTACACATAGGCTTACCCTTGAAAACCAAACCAGGAAAATTGACAAACTATTAAGAGTTTCACCTCTAATTTTTAGCATCAATCAATTTTAATTGTTTACAATACAAAATATAGGCTCTTGTGCCATCCAAAAACCCTAATCCATTGATCCATATTAGATTACAACCTTAATTCCTTAATTGGAATTATAAAACCATTGATTGAAACATTGTGTGCTGCAAAAATACCAAAAGCGAAAATCATGTGCTGAAAACTGCCAAAATGGGTTCAAAAAAACCACCCATTTTTTAGGGGACCTGCTCCTTATAAAATTGTTGGAAAATGTAACTAGTTTTGGTCTTCATAATTGTCATTGTGCTCATGTCATTATGTATCTCTTATGTTACAAGAAAAAA
>APFE031312581.1:0-37777 GCA_000404065.3 Pinus taeda | reverse complement strand
GAATGCTTCGTCCTTGTGCTTCATAAGTCCTAACCAAACCATCCTGGAGAAGTCATCGATGAATAATATAAGGTATTCTTCTCCTCGAGGCGACCTTTTCCTGAATGAACCACATACATCTGTATGAACTAGCTCAAGAGGCCTGCTGGCTGATCCTTCCTTCTCAGGGAAGTTAGTTCTGGTTTGCTTCCCAAACTGACATGATTTTCATATGGTGTTGTCTGGAATTTTAATGTCTGGAAGACCACGAACTGCCTGATACTTGCATGCTTTCCTTATTTGTGAAAATCTTAGATGCCCCAACCTCCAGTGCCATAACCAATGTTCATCATTCTTGCTCAAATAACATTGTTGTTCTCCTTCTTCAAATATGTATAGATTATTTGGAGTTCTTTTGCCTTTGATAAATGTTTCTCCTATATCAAGATCACGAACAATACACCCATCTGATCGAAATATCACCTCGGCTCCATTATCGCACATCTGACTGACACTCAATAGATTATGCTTCAAGCCATCAACATATACAACATTTCCAGCTTTGACATCCTCTTTCAACTGAGCAATGCCTTTTCCTTTTATCGCTGCCGGAGTATCATTTCCAAAAGAAACTTTCTTTCCCTTTTCTAAGCAAGTAAATGATTCAAGTTTTCCTTTATCACCTGTCATAACTTCGACATCGCTGTCGATGTACCTTGATTTTCCTGTCCTTTCTGCATATAAGCCTCCCACATCTTTCTGGTTGCCAATGTTCCTCATTCTCCATGTTTTGGCACTTGAGGTGTTCCTTCTGAGTTGTCTTTCCACCAACTGCTCCTGCTTCAGAATCTTCATGACCAAAATTATTACAAATAGAACATTCAATTTCACTTTCAAGGGCGGAGAAGTTGTTATAGGTCCTCTTCATGATCGCAGGCATACTTCTTTGTTTTTGAGCTTCTCTAGTCATGATTGTTTTATAGGCAACACATTGAGCTGCTTTGTGACCAAAGTTATGGCAAGAGAAACATTGGCCATTGAATAAATTTCTGCGACTATCATCCAACCGATGGTAGTTTCTACTGCCATCCATTCTTGAAGAAAATTGGGAAGATTTTACCTGTGGCTGGTTGTAGCTTCTGTTTGTCCTTAAGGTAGTATGCCCCCGATTTTCTTGATAGTCTTTGTTCATCCTTGAGGAAGATTGTCCCTGATTTACCTGATGATTTCTATTATGCCTTTGCTCACTCCTTCTTGCTGCATCAAGATAACTTTTAGAGGTGGAAGCTTGAGATGCTTCTCCATTATACCCCAGACCTTCTTGTTAGAGGGGGAACGCCTGCACACTGAAAATCTCATCCAGAGTTTCAGATCCCCTTTAACAAATTTAAGATTAAGGGCCTTTGTTTTCTCAATTTCTTTTCTAAGGCCAACAATTTCACATTCTAACTTCTCAAGAAAATTTTCTTTTTCATCAAGTTGAAATTGCAGAGTATCAATGATCATGTTCTTTTCTTCTAGATATGTTTTGAGTTTAGTAATCTCTTCATAAAAACCATCCACATCTATAGCATCCATGTAATCATCATCTTCAAAGGCCATTAAAACTTTATAGTGATTACCTTGTTCATCTTCATTGCTATTTGATAGTCCATCACTATCTTCATGAGTGTAATAGCTTTTCTTATTTGCATTCTATTTCTTGTTCCATCTAACAGGTTCCTTCCCCTTGCCAATCTTATCCTTATGAGGACATTTGGCAGCATAGTGACCTACTCTTCCACAAGCAAAGCATTTGAAAGGTAACTTACCTTTGAATCTTCCAGTACCCCGTTGAGGATTTCTGAAAAAATTTGATTCTTATTCTTCTTCTGACACGTGCGCTGACTCATAGTACTCTCCTTTGCCTGAAGCCTTGAAGGCAGCTACTCTCCTGTCTGATGGTCCTCCTTTCCTCATTTCATAAGAAGTTAGAATTCTGTGCAGCTGTGACATTTTAAGGTTTTGTAGATTCTCCTTTTCTTCTATTGCAGAAACTTTAGATTCAAACCTAGGGGACAAAGATCTTAGAACTTTTTCAACTACAACAACTTCCTTTACTTCTTCACCCAAATTTTTCATACAATTAACAATCTCATCTACACGAAGAAAATAGTTAGCCACACTTTCATCATTGTACATCTGATATTTTCATACTGAATTCTGAGGGTTTGAAGTTTTGCTCGTTTTACCTGATCATCTCCTTCATAGCTCAGAACAATCTTGTCCCATATTTCCTTAGCAGATTTATACTGCATGACTTTGACAAATTCAGATTGTGATAGACATCCCAATAGAGTATTGACCGCCTTTGCATTCGTTTCATATTTCTTCTTCTCAGCTAGATCTGTGGGAGTTGATGCTGGAAAAGTATACCTTGTATCGATGATATCCCATACTTCAATACCCAGAGATTGAAGATAGGCAGTTACTCTCACCTTCCAATATACGAAGTTTGTCCCATCAAAAACTGGTGGCCTAATTGATGCTTCCCTCTCGTAGTTGCTCATGATGAAAGATCTTCTTACAAGCGATCAAGATTCTTTAGAAGGACCTGATCTGATACCAATTGTTGGAAATAATACTGAGAGGGGGGGGGGCTGAATCAGTATTATCAAGTCAAATAATCCTTTTCAAAAACCAAATTGTATACGCTACTTTAGTTAATTAAACCTGTGTATATACGCAACTATTCAGAAGTAAAATTGCGTATACAGAGCAAACTTTTAATTTACTTAAACTTTCAGATGATGTTTGTTAATCTGAGATGTAGCATCAAATAACCAGTAACCAGAGATAGTAAAACAGAGCAGATAGACAATCATACACAAGAACACGAGATATAAGGTGGAAACCCAATGTGGGTGAAAACCACCTGCTGCAATTCGTCTCTGTCTTTCTTTAAAATTAGAAACTTTTGTTTACAATGTATTGGTGCAGTCCTTTACTAGTATGCAGGCTGTAACCTGCAGAGAGCTACAACTCTCTCTCGTTTTCCATCTTCTCCTGGAAGGGAGCTACAACCCCCTTAGCTCTTGCACTAGCCAAGAAAATAGTATGTAGGTGCTGGCCTACAGAATGCTACAACCTTCTCTTTCTTCTAGGGACCACGTTTCATCAATTTTTAGACTGGATCCATGAACATCAAACAATCATCAAGAAATTCTTCATCAACCAAACTCCTTTTCGCCCACTAGATCTGAAATCAAGTAGATACTTCTCTGCCAACTGTACCCAAAACACAGTACCAGAAACCACACAAGAAAACCCAGAACACAACAGCAATAAGCAGAAATAGCTAGATCACAACTTAAAGCATATACGCAATTTTAACAGTCTGCAACTTGCGTGCATACGCATCTGCGTATGGAACAACCTGCGTATACGCACCTTTACTTCACCTAAACTGCGTGTATATGTGCCTTCGCTTCACTAAACCTGCGTATAGATCTATAAAGAACAACACACTCTTCCAGATTTCAATCACTGATTAACCGAGCTTATCAGATTTATAGATCAAATAAGCGCCACATCTAGCAGATCAAAATCATACAAAGATACTGTCATTCAGGCTTAAAGATTGTGACCCATGAATAGAACTTATCCTTCCTTTTGCGCTAAGGTTCCTCCTTCCTTCCGATCCAGAACTGCATCACCACCCACTACGTCAGCTCTAGCATTTTATCAGATCTTGAATAATAATTCAGATGGTAATTTTTCACAAGATCTCCTTCCTCTTTTATAGCCTTAGGCCTTCCCCAATACCATTGTCCAAAACCTTAACATTTCAATACCATGAACCCAAAACTAGGGATCAACACATCTGACGAGATGCCATGGTCCAAAACATAGGTTCAAGTTCCAATATCTAACTGCCATGGACCAAAAGAATGATCCGCAACATATACGCGCTTTTGTAATGTATAACCCGCGTGTATACACGCCTTCGTCTAGTTGAACCTGCGTATATGTCTTTTTCTACTTTTTGAGTGCTTGAATTGAGATCTGATACCAAAGAAGGTTGCCATCAAGGACAATACCTGTGCCATAGCTCCAACCTGTGCCATAATGCCAACAGTATGTATGTATATATGTATGTATGTATGTATCGAGTGTTTGTAAAAGATTTTTCTACATCAAAATAACAAAAATTACTTGTGTTTTAAGCCACATGGCTTTATAAGCCTACAATAGTGCAGAAAGTAAACTAGAAGTTGGTTGTTCGCCCACATGGTCCTCATGATAGCATGAGGCACCCCTAATGACTCAGCCTAGCAGCATATACAATCTAGTGGAAACCCCTACAGTTTTCATCTAGTAGCATAATGGCACCTCATCTATCGAGGCATACTCTAGAATCCACCTGGTCAAAACTTCTAGGTTATGCTCTATTTCGACAATAGGATCTGCTCCCTCCTCATATGGAGGAGCCTCCTCAATCTGGCATGCCACTCACCTTGATTTTGGAGAAACCCGTAAAGGTCTCTCTGGTCAAACATCGACACAACATCATAAGTCAAATCGTAGTACACACATAAAAAACAATAAAAACTTCAAAAAATTCAAAAATAGTTTTTTACTGGAATCAGTCCACTGTGCCTCTAAGGGAAGTAGAAGATATGGATATCCTCAAAAATTCATGCCTGCATATGCCCAATCATCAACCATGATTAATTTTTGATGCAACCATCCAAAAACTGCTAGAGGGAATGAGATATGTTGGTCACCCCCATGTCAAGTAATCAACTCTCCCCATCTGAGTAATCATGGATCTCTGGGTGCTAGTGGACCCACTTCCAACCACTGGTAACAAAACAATGGCACATGTTCCAAAATGAACATAACCAAATAGATCTGAAACCAAATTGTTTCAGATTCCCTGACTTGCACTTAGTAAGTTGGCGCTTAATGCACACCAACAAACCTTCGCTCCAATTGAAAACCGTCAGATGTAGGCACTCGATTGGATACTAGAAATGAGACTTCATCGCCTCATGCAATGCTAGCACCCTAGCTACTTGGGCCATGGTGTGTAGGATTATTCATACTGGGAGGTTGGTAATGGTTTTTATGTCAAGTTTCCCATTGTGGGTCTTCTCGGCCCCAGGGAAATGCCTCGCAATGAGAATGCACATGCTCTCTCCTCTGGTGTGTGATCTAGAAAACTCTAATCATTGTCGCTTTCTGGACAACCTAGTGTTGAAATAAATTCCATCGACCTATATTTCAAGCTCTTGATCCCCAAACATGAACAATTTTCCATCTACATACCACCAATTGATCAGGTGTTGCAATAACTCAAGTTGTGATCTGATCCGAGGAATCATGAATAACTTGAGTAGTCCACATGCTCGTAGGGCATCAAAACAATTTTGATCCTACATAGCCTGATGGTTTTCTACTTCGTGACCCCTTTCTTTCCATTCAATCACCATTTTGGATTGGTTGTCCTACAAAAAAACAACAAATTAAAATTTCATGAGAATCCATGGAGATACAATCCAAGATAAACTATTTTACGTGGAAGATTTCACTTTAAAATTTTCACCTTAGTGCCACTGCATATTTTTATGGTTTTCTTGTGCTGCCAAGGTGATGGCCTAATTGACTGCAGGGTGAGAGCATGAGTCTGATGGGTGAAACCCGTGCTAGTCACCCACGATATGATTTTTTTGCAAGTCTTCCTTGCAGCCTATCTTGTGGATGAAAATGCATAAAATGACTACCAAAATGAAGGGAAGGGATAGATCTCTCACCTGAAAGAAGTAGCTCGACAAATGGTGTCCCGGATTGATCATGCTCCTTGCCTAAATATCGATGTAAAATGAGATAAAAATGATCTCACAATTGCAAATTGGTAAAATGGTAAAAATATCTTACTTTTTTCCCTATTTATAAGTTTTAAATAATATTTTTAGCAAATTAGTGCATATTTCACTCAGTTTTTAATATTTTTCCTCGATATCGGTAATGTGTGTTTCCTTGTGCAGTGAGAGGTCATATATTCTTGTTGACTATGATTTATCTTGACTAATTCAAATGAGTTTTAATTTATCACTTTTCGGACTCATCTAAAATAAACAAAATAGCGACCCCTTGGAGTCATATTTAATATCTTTTCTGACTCTTGAAAAATGAAAAGATTATCGAGTACTTGTTGTTTCGAACTCATAAAAGTAAATGAAATGACGTCTACTCAGTATAAGTTTAACTCTTTTCTGGACTGAGATATACTATTGTACAAATAAAGGAATACCTTAGTCAAACATGGCTAAGATGTTCTCTTGGATATTGTTTTCTACCTTTTCGGGTTCAAGAGATGATTTACGAAAAGGGACCTTTGGAGTTTTTTTTTTCACTTCTTTTTCAAACTCTCTAAACATGAAAAATATGGTGAGTTTCACCTCTTTCAGACTCGTAAAACTTCAAATGATGCAGGACTTGTGACCATGATGAGATTGAGTTTCTCCTTCCGTGCTATCATAAAAAATACTAGGATGGATTCATCCGAAGGATGAGTTTATATGGCAAGCATATGTTATCCCCTTCAATGTTGCGATAAAAAATATATGGGGTACTTGTCAGAAATGGTGGGGGAAAAGGTGAAAGTGATCATCTCTTGTATTATGTAAAGGAAGCATGTCTCTCTTGACCATGAAACTCATTTGTTGGTCGTGTCAGGTTTGGGACATTCTCACTTGGCCACTTTCCTTCCTGGGTTTGGGAAAACCATTTTTGCTCTCATCTGATTATACTATCTCGTCATCATGACCTTTGATCCTATGTTGAGTCAAATGCTACCAAACTCTGGAGTTGCGTCACTGATATGTTCAAGAGAAGTTATGTCTACAGTTCTTTACCACCTATACATTGTCTAACTTCCTGCTCTAGTCATGGATCACACTTATCTACTCTACTACATCCTTTTTTCTCATGTTAATGATGTGGGATTTGTTATGGCCCTCCTTCGATGGATCACCTCATGTTGAATTCAACTCATTATCCCAGAAGATGATCTAGAAACTCCCTTCCAGTACCTTGGATCTTGCATGTCTCAATGGCAAGTTCTTTGCATTGGATGATAGGATTACATCATTGACCTTCGATCGGATGATTCCATGGGTGTTTGACTTAGCTTCATTATTCACATTCGTGGATTGTGTTGATTGCACCTTGATAGCCATTGTAATTATTGGTGGTTTCTCTCGTGCATGTTAATGGTTACATCATTGACTGGCAATCATGTGGTTTTCTATCATGTTCGACTTCGACACATTTGTTCACATGTTAGAATTTGTACATTGATCGGGTTGGGATGGAGTGCACGAACCTAGATTTTTTCTTATAAAGTCTAGGTTGCATGGAGTTATGAGTTGTTCATGATTGTACACATGTTTCCTATGTTAAGAAATTTACGGTAAAGAGATAAATTATTACTGAGAGAAATAATAAAATAACCAGTGACAATACACATAAATATTATGCACATATTATTTATCCAGGAAAATCCCAAATCCAGGGAAAAACCCAACCCAATGAGATCTCATTAGCATTGGCCAAAACCCTGGCCAATCCGGCCAAGTGAGCCTTCACAACTCACCTCTAGGCCTACATTATAATGAACTATTCCCAGCCTTTTATAGGCTCCATTACATGTAATACCGTGGACCATAATACCATGGGTACGCTATACCATGTGCCAAAAACCACTACTATTTAACTAGGTCAACCTTGACTCAAACTACAAGTAAATTTTACCTAACAATTCCCCCCTTAAACTTGACTTGGGGTTCCTTAACTAAATCTAGCGAAAACCTACTAAGCGAGACAATCTCTCTCACTCTAGCCCTTACCCCCTTCAAAGTTTTTACATAGGATTTGTTAACCCGACATCCCCTATTACCTAGGCATAACCTATACTTTACCATTAATTACCCAGGGGTATGCATGCCTTATGAGGTCTTACAACAATATGCCCATTTACATTCAAATTAAAAATTTCCCTCCATTATAATAATCAAAATTGTTTACCCTTGTTGTTGTCTTTGTACATATGACATCAATGTCCATATAAAAATAAACCATCTATTGAATTACATGGGTCACCAGCCAATGTAACCGTTAGTTATCTAGGCGTTCATTTTAGGTACATGGTTTATCAATTAATTAATCCACATGCATATATCCTCCTCATCCACTGGATACCTCATGCCCCAATAGTGTGCAACTTTTCTTCAGAACCTATGGATTTTGATCTAGAGCTCTGATACGAGTTGTTAAGAAATTTACGATAGAGAGATAAATTGTTACTAAGATTTACCTAGATATATAGAGAGGAATAATAAAATAACCAGCAACAATATACATAAATATTATGCACATAATATTTATCCAGGAAATCCCCAAATTTGAGGAAAAACCCAACACAATGAGATCTCATTAGCATTGGCCAAAACCATGGTCAATCCAGCCAAGTGACCATTCACCACTCACTCCAGGCCTACATTACAATGAAGCATTCTCAGCCTTTTATAGGCTCCATTACATGCACTACCATGGACCATAATACTATGGGTACACTATGTCATGTGCCCAAAACCACTACTATTTAACCAGGTCAACCTTGACTCAAAACCTGAGTCAATTTTACCTAACAATTCCCCCATTAAACTTGAATTGGGGTTCCTTGACTAAATCCATCCAAAACCTATTAAGCGAGACAATCTCGCTCACTCTAGCCCTTATCCTCTTCAAAGTTTTTACTCGGGAATTGTTAACCTGACATCCCCCTATTACCTAGGTCTAACCTAGACTTTACCAGTAATTACCTAGGGGTATGTATGCTTTACTGGGTCTTACAATAGTATGCCCATTTACATGCAAATTAAGAAGTTTACTCCATTATAATATTTTTTTTGTTTACCCTTGTTCCTCTCTTTGTACATATGACATCAATGTCCACATAAAAATAACCCATCTATTGAATTACATGGGTCACCAGCTATTATAACCGCTAGTTATCTAGGTGTTTTTTTTAGGTGCATGGTTCATCAATTAATTAATTCATGTGCAAATATCCCCCTCATCCACTGAATCTCTCATGACCCAATAGTGTGCAACTTTGCTTCATAATCAATGGCTTTTGATCTAGAGCTCTCATACCAGTTGTTGATAAATTTGCGACAGAGAGATAAATTATTACTGAGATTTACCGATATTTACACAAAGCAATAATAAAATAACTAGAGACAATACACATAACATTTATCCAGGAAAACTACAAATTCAGGGAAGCCCCAACCCAATGAGATCTCATTAGCATTTGCCAAAACCCTGGTCAATCAGGCCAAGTGAGCCTTCACCACTCACCTCCAAGCGTACATTACAATGAAGTATTGCAAACCTTTTATAGGCTCCATTACATGCAATACCACAGACCATAATACCATGGGTACACTATACCATGTGCTCAAAATAACTACTATTTAACCAGGTCAACCTTGACTCAAACCTTGAGTCAATTTTACTAAACAATTCCCCCCTTAAACTTGACTTGTGGTTCCTTGACTAAATCCAGCCAGAACCTCCTAAGCGATACAATCCCGCTCACTATATCCCTTACCCCTTCAAATTTTTTACCTGAGATTTGTTAACCTGATATCCCCCTATTACCTAGGGCTAACCTAGACTTTACCAGTAATTACCCAGGGGTACGCATGCCTTACCAGGTGTGACAACATTATGCCTGTTTACCTGCAAATTAAAAATTTCACTCCATTGTAATAATTTTTTTTTGTTTACCTTTGTTGTTGTGTTTGTACATATGACATCAATGTCCATATAAAGATAACCTGTCTACTGAATTACACAGGTCACGAGCTGCTATAACCACCAATTATCTAGGCATTCTTTTTAGGTACATGGTTCATCAATTAATTAATCCACATGCACATATCCTCCTCATCACTGAATCTTTCATGACCCTATAATGTGCAGCTTTGTTTCACAATCTATGGATTTTGTTAAGAAATTTATGGCAGAGAGTTAAATTATTACGAAGATTTACCGATATTTACAGAGAGGAATAATAAAATAACCAGCAACAATACACATAAATATTATGCACATAATATTTATCCAGGAAAACCCCAAATCCATGGAAAAACCCAACATAATGAAATCTCATTAGCATTGGCCAAAACCCTGGCCAATCCGGCTAAGTGGTCCTTCACCACTCACCTCCAGGCCTACATTACAATGAAGTATTCCGAGGCTTTTATAAGCTTTATTACATGCAATACCATAGACCATAATATCATGGGTACATTATACCATGTGCCCAAAACCACTACTATATATGGATATGCTTGATTTATAGGTCTCATGACGGTTTTGTTCTTGTCCTTTCACAACTTGTAAAGCATCTCAACCATCACTCTTTGTTCTGCCTTCATGCTTTAAGGGACATCTATTACATTGTATTTTTTCGCACCTCCTAGTCACTTCCTATCCATATCCCGAAGTGACAAAAAATTAACCACTATGCATCATATCCATCATGATATACAGACCAAAACCTCCATAAATATTCGAAGGAAAACTGCCATGAATCCATTATGAAGAAGGTTAACTAAAAACCCTAATTTTAGCATCAGCGCGTTTTTCTCCAAGGCCTACCCATGCCGATGGAAGGTTGCTCAGTTATACACTCGCACTACTCGTAACACTTTATATGCAATCTACTTATTAGAGAAGTGACCCCTGTAAGGTTCATCATTTGCATATTTTAAAATATCAAACACTTATTCCTCCCTTACACATATACGGATAATAAGATCTACTGTAGTGTAAAAGAGGTCTCCTTGAATCCAGGAATATGCAACAGTTTTTTGTATGATATTTCGCTTTTCATGAGCGGATGAGTGAGTTGGTAATTTTTTAGTGACTATATAGTTAGCTATATCAGCAAACCATGGGGATTTTGTTGACAGAGAAAAAAGATGTTCATCAAGGAAATCATCATCAACAGTAATTGCTTCATCAAGATTATTTAATCTTGAAAGATAATCTACTACTACATTAGATTTTCCAGGTCTATCAATAATGGTAATATTAAATTCTTGTAAAAATAATAACCACCTAGTCACTCTACCATTATTTAATTGTTTATTCATCAAATATCATATTGCAAAATGTCAATATGCACAAAGGCTTCATATCCTGTAATATAATGCCAGAATTTATTAATGGAAAACATTACAGCTAAAAACTCTTTCTCAGTAACTGTATAATTTAGGTCAGCGGGTGACAAGTTTTTACTAATGAAATAAATAGCCTAAGATTATTTGTCTTCTTCCTATCATAAAGCTACGCCAATAGCAGTATTTGAGGCATTAAAGGAAATATGAAATGGCAGGGAATAGTTTGGTCCTCTCAAAACTAGTGCTTGGACTAGTTTTTCCTTCAATGTCTCTAAGGACTGTTGGCAAGCTATGGACCAAGAAAAGTCACTATCTTTAGCCAATAGTCAAAAAAGAGGGGTAGCTATCCTTGAGAATTTCTCAATGAATCTCCTATAGTATCTCGCATGTCCTAGAAAACCTTTCACTTCCCTTTGAGTTTTGGGTATTGGAAGACTCAAAATAATTTCTATTTTTGCAAGGTCAACCTCGGTGCATTTTTCAGAAATAAGATGGCCAAGAACCACCCCTCCCTTGCACATTAATCTGGATTTTTTATCACTCAAGGCGATATGAGCTTCTTAGCAGCGAAGAAGCACTTTTTCTAGATTCTTGAGGGCTTATTGAAATGAATCACCAAACACACAGAAGTCATCGATATATATTTCCACACACTCAAGTTTAGAAGAAATGGCCAAGACCACCCTTTGAAAGGTAGTTGGGGAATTACATATCCCAAAGGGAAGCACTCAGTAAGAAAATGTACCCTTTGGACATGTAAAAGTGGTTTTGTCTTTATCCTTGGGTGCAATCTGTATCTGGTTATACCCACTAAAGCGATCTAAAAAAGAAAAGTAATTCTTACAAGCAAGGGTATCAAGTACCTGATTGATGAAAGGAAGGGGGAAGTAATCTTTGAGAGTGGGTTTGTTCAATTCTTTGTAATCAATACAGATGCACCAGCTCCCATCTTTTTTCGGGACTAAGTCCAATGGAGGACCCACTGGCTGTGAGAAATATGATAGGAAAAAACAGCATCTAAGAGTTTTTGCAATTCTTGCTTTACAAAATCTCTTAGAGCTAGGTTCATTCGCCTTTGGGGTTGTTGAATAGGTCAGGATCCATCCTGAATATAGATATGGTGGGTACAAGTTTTAGGAGGGTTCTCTTTCATATCTTCGCAGCCCCATGAAAAGGCATCAAGATGGTTTCACAACAAATTCACAAGCTACACTTGCTAGGGAGAATCCAAGTCTGAACTGATATGCAAGGATTTACCTGGAGTAGTACTTACAAGAGTGGTATTAGGCTCAATAGTACATAGATGTGTCGTTAGATTTGTTGGTGAGGGAGGTAGAGAGTCATATCTTTCCTGAAAATCTAAACTAAAAATCTGACTCAATGACTCAAAATTGGGCATGGTGTTTAGATTTTTGAGAAAGTCTTGAATCTCACCCTCCTGTGAGAACTCAAGATTATGACGTATCAAGGAAATAGGCTAAGTATCCTCATCACTACTGTATTCTAACCATAAAGTGTCTTGGAGCTCCAAAATGGATCTAGCGGGTGGATACAAGGTGACCTTCTTCGTCGAATCTCTATGGGAAATATACATGTCACCAGAATGACATCTGATATAAGAATTGGCCATAGCAAGCCATGGTCATTCTAAGATCAAGGGATGTCCTCCCATAGGGTTCTATGGATGAAGCACAATGAAGTCTGTGGGATATTCCCAAGAGTTTAGAGAAATGACCACATCATCCAACACCCCTTCCGTCTTGATTTTAGATATGTCTGCTAGTTCAAGCATAGTGGGAGTAGGATGAATATGGACCAATCCAACTTGATCCATGGTTTTCTTGGTCATAACATTAATTCCTGCCCCTAAGTCTATAAGTACATTGGAGAAAAGGACTCACCTATATGAACAGAGACAATAGGGTTTCCGGGATCAGTATATTTCTCCATGTGCATACACCCCATCATTAACTCTGCTACTCTACCAACAAATTGAATGGTTTGAGGTTCTAATATTCTCCTCCCTGGCTTCCTGAGATAGATTTCCATAATGATTTTTGTATAAATGGGGATTTCTTTAATAGCTTGGAGCAAAGGTACCTTTATGAAAAGGTTCCTAAGCTCAGAATCTAGGCTAGACTAAGGAATGGGGTCTTTCTTGTCCATAACTCACCTCTCTGGATAGGGAGGTTGGTTGGAAGAAGATAGAAAAGGCTTAGAAGGTACAGTGATTGGCTAGATGGTGTCATCTTTTTCAGAAAGGTCAGGAGTTTCCTCGTCACATTTCCTCCTGATAATCACCATAGGCTGCTTTTGAGTTTCTGAGGTTACTATCTTCCCCAATCTCAATTGGTGGTCATTGACTCCAACTGGCATGGACAAATGTCTAGATGAGTAAAGATGGTTCATAGAATGGATCATATGTACCTCTTTGTTATTGGGGTTGGATAAAGGTTGGGTAGGCAGTTGAGAAGGTCGAAACGATGGAGGTAAAGGCATTAGTGTCATTTGCTGACTCAACTGAGGCAATGATGGTTGTAGCATTGGGTAAGGTGCATATGTAGGAGGGTTTGACTGCATAGGCGTAGGATAGAAATGGTGTGAATGATATGAATGGTTTGGCCCTCTCCATCCTTGTTTCCAAGACTAGGAGGGTTTTCCATCATGATATTGGGTCCCATGCTGCCAATGTTGAGAGTGACTATTGTTAGGATAGGAATATAAATGTGCATTATAACCAAAACAATGTAGTGGAGGTTCAGGAGCCATACCTGCACTTACCTGAGGCCGTTTTCTTTGTGCTCCCATAGCATGCACTGATTCGGCTTCAGGTTGTCATCCTTCAAGTACAACATTCAGCCCAAGTATGGAGGGACATTTTTCCGTGGCATGGTTCTCTATAAAAATTGCACATTTATTAGTTTCTTTAATGTCGAGAGGACACTCTCTTAAAATATGCTTTCTTCCACATTTTGGACAAAAAATAGGCAATTATTGTTGCTCCTCTACAAGTTTTTGTTGAAACTTCAAAGAGTCTATTTGTTTACTAATAGTATTAATTATTTCAATTTTCATTTGTCCATTTTCTTTCTAATCCAATGATCATAGCATTACTATATTTATTTTTCTTATTTCTATTATGAATTCCTTTACAGGATCTATATTGGTTCCTCGAGAACTTCTTGCACAAGTCACATATTTGATCAAAAGATTTTTGAGCAATATCCCTTTGTTCTAAAAGATTTATATTATTCCTAGCATCGTCAATAAGCCCCCGTAAGAACAAGGTTTTAATGGTACTTAAATCAAATTTGTGCTTTGACCTTTGGAGGATGTACATGGATCTCTCAAAGTAATCCTCTAAAGTCTCATCATCATTTTGCACAATAATAAAGATTTCTTCTTGAATATCTCCAGTCTTACAATATTCTTGATATTTTAACAAGGACACTCTCTTCATTTGTTCCCAAGAAGATATAGTGTTTCCTCCTAGTCCCATGAATCAATGAAGTGTTGCGTCCTTAAGAGTTGCAGGAAATAGCTTTAGCTTCTATGCATCAGATGAATAATCATAACTTCTACACAAAATATCAAAATCAAATAGGAAAGAGTCTAGATATTCATGTACCTTACCATAGCAATGAGGAAGAGTTGATGGTGAAAATTTTTTCATTTGTACTTGTGTATCAAGATCCACAATTGGGAATCCAAAAGTGGATTGTTCCTCATTTACCTGATCTTCACTAGTTCCTTCTACATTGTCTTCCCTAATTTTCCATTGTTCTTCTTCCACATGAGCTGATCTCAACAGGCTGAGAAGGCTAACTATGGGTTCTAATAGTCCCCTTGCCCTTTTTTGGTTGTGTCACACCTGGACCACTGCTGCCAGAGCCCAAGTGGACTTTCCCTACGTGCTGAGTCTAGGTTTGTTTGGACTTTATGCCTGCAAAAGAAGGCCTAATATAATATTTGGTTTTGGATTTATCAGTATTTCTTTGTCCCTTAGTGGGCTTCGGACTCCTACATCTTTTTGGCATTCATTTCAAAAAATGACAAAACAAAATTCCAATAAAAATGTTGCAACTTAAAAATAACTGGACACTTATAAATTCCTTCAAGCAAATAGAAGCACACTGCAGAAAACATAATAGCAGAATTACCCCTATTACAAAAAAATGAAAATTCTTACCAACTCAAATAGTCTCCCCGACAATGACGCCAAAATCTTGGGTGCAGGAATTGCACTGAAGCAAAATCCTCAACACTTAATTGTCAACCCAGGGGTTTCGTAAACTTAGAGACGAAGCACAGGCAATGCCAAAAGTGGTATGAAATTTTCCTATTCCTAATCCGACTTCTTAAATGAAATGTTGCAGAATAAGACGGAAAACAATCTTAAAGACAATCGACACCAAAGAAATTCTAGTGCTGAAATGTAAAATAATAATTCGCGAGGAAATTAAATAAAGTCACTTTCACATGACTAGAAGCAATATTAAATGATGAAATGAAATATAATGTTTATCTTCAGTATAGATGACTAACATTTTATCAAGTGGGCCCTTGCAAAGATCTGTTTCCCAATTGATCTTCCTTCTACACCAAGCAACCTATTCTTGTACTATTGCAATCAGCTTGCACTAGTGCAGGTACAATACTTATGTGAAAAAGTGTATTTTACCTTCCTTACAGAAGACTTATGTCTTTATGGAGGTTCTCTAAGACTCAAGGCTTAGAGCACTCTTTTCCCGTGACAAGAGACTAGGTCTTGCACTGAGACAGAGCTTCCTTCACCAAAGTTTCCAATCTACTTTCGAAAGAATTAAAATACATGTTGAAAAGAATTCCAATTGCAAGCTAGATTCCGAGATAAATTACATGTGAAAAATAATGCTTTAATTAACTGAACTTTGCAATGAAAGTAAACTTCATAAAGCATAAAAATTTTGAAATAATCAAGTAGCATTCAAAGTAGTTTGCATGCATCAACTATCTTTCGGCAATTCACTTATAACATTTATGTTCTTTTTTCTTAAGTCATAAGTTGCAAGTATAAAGTATGGTATTTGTAATAATGTTCTTTCTTAATTCATGTAAAGATCCTTCTTAAGTATAATTCTTTAATATTGAGAATGCTTACTTTAATTGACAATACATTTGCTTGCAGGAATAAATGAAATTATAAGCAGGAAGAGGAAGGTAACACTTGTTGTAAAGTAAAACCTGAGTCTAGGAAACTACATGTACTGGTACAGGAAGAATCTTCTTGCACGACCTGAGTGGAAGCAAACTAAGACAAAAATTGCGTGGAAAGAATTGCAAGAAGGAAATTGTAAGAAAGTAATAAACTTAATTAAACTTCCAAACTACAGATCCGTTCATGCTTGACTATGAAATGAATTTAACTTACAGCTCTTAAATAAACATATGAGCAATCAAAGCCATGTAACTGTAAATCAATAAATGTTCACACAGACTTTTTAAATTGTGAAAGCACAAGAGTAAATGACCTGGGTTGGCTAGGACCTAGCCAACTAGCTTGTTTCCCATTATATCCATAATGGGAAACACCATATATCCTTCTTCATTAGAAGTTAGTCTCCCTTCATCGCAAGTTCCTATAGAATTTCTAGGAAATATTTTGGATAGACTAGATATGTTTGAACAACCATCGTCATCTAGTACTGTATCAACTGACACAGTAGCAGTAGAACCTCCTGCTACTACTTCAACAATGTTCGCTAGTGTACCATCTGTCCCAAATAGTTCTCAACCACTAGATGGACTCCATCCAGCGACTGTTTCGACAGTATGGTTTGTTCCGTTTGTTCGTCTGGAATAATATCTCGAATCTCTTATGTTGAGTCTTAGCCAATTGATCCTTTGCAATAGTATCAATTTGGGCAGTCCGGTCCCCAAAAGACAATCATTACTTTGAGCACTGGATTGCCACTATATGGGGGGCAGTTTGCCCTTTCATTGTTCCCTCCAGGAGAACAACCATATGAGAGTTCGCAACAGAATTCGAGTCATGCTAGAATTATGTCCAGCGGTTGGGTGCCAATAATGCCTCAACAACCAAGAGTTGCATACTCAATGCAACCGAGTCTACCTGTGTCAAATATCCCCACTACACCAACCATTGTGATGGTGTTGTAAGTACAAGTGTTGCCTATTTTATGCCAACCTCAAGTTTCTCAAGTCGTAATATAGCAGCCTCTTGTCTCCATGACGCAACCACAATCACCGATTAGTGGCTCCTGAATTAGAGTGACCCAGGCTCAAATGCATACAATTACCCCTCATCTTGGTCAAATATCCAGTATTGGATGACAGTAAGCGGTTTCACAACCATGGCGAGTGCAATATCAACAATCACAATTCCAACAAGCTTACCAAGGATCTGAGCAACAAACCTTTGCAAGTAATGGGTAGTCGTATACTCAAAACAGTCAAAATCAATCATATCATAATGGTTATGCCCGTCAACCTTACCAAAGTTATCAACATAAAATGCATTATGCTGGTATGCAAAGACCCACTACTCAGGTGATCCCATCTTATCTTGGGTATGCTTCGCCGAACCTAAATCAACAGTTTCCCTTCATGGTGACTTTAGAGTTACCGGATCTAAATCGGCTAACAAACGATCCAACTGCTTATGCCACTTGGTGGTTGGTGATTCCTCATAAACTTCCGTTAGGTATTCCTAAATTTAATGGAAATCTGGGTGAAGACCCATCGAATCATGTGATGACCTTTCATCTGTGGTGTTCATCCAACACTCTCAATGACGATTCGATTAGGCTTCACCTTTTTCAGCGAATGTTAACTGGTCCGACAGTGAAATGGTACATCGAATTGCCTATAGCTTCATTCAATAACTTTAGCGCCCTTGCCACAACCTTTTTAACCCATTTTTAGTTACCAATAAGGTATGAAACAGGAACAGAACTTCTTACCAATTTCAAGCAAACGACAGCCACTCACATATCTGATCATATTCATGAGTGGTGACGTCATCGTAGAATGGTAAAACATATGTTCTTGATGAAATGCTAGCTGAATGGTTTATTGAGTCATTGTTACCATCTATCACAGAAGATGTGGTAAAAGGAGTGGTCATCACTGAAGAGCAAGTCATTGCTAATGCGCAATATCTATACTTAATCTATACTTAGTTTGGCATGCTCTATGACAAAATCCCTGATGCTCCTAGACCGAAGTTTTCCATTCCTCCTCCTAAATCAAAGGAATACTCTCATGCTGACGATGGCGTGATAGGTACGACTAGCACGAAAACCATAAAGGCTACATCAGAGAAAGCTTGTACAATTTCTAGTCAAAATGCAAATGAAGAACTTCTCACCTTGGAGGTAAATGTCGTGTTGATTCACAAAGGCAAAGAACTGAAGCAACTAGGAGGCAAGAAAAAAAAGAAAGGGAAAACGAAGAAACAGGAGGAATCATCTCCTGAAAATCTTCTACAAACCCTTCTAGAGAAAGGAAACCAAGTCATCCATGCTTTATATGCGATGAGGATCATTGGACGAAAGATTGTCCTCATAAAGCTGAGCTTAGAAAACTCTTAAAGAATTCAAAAACCTCAGTGGTATTGACTGATCTGTTTCGAAACCCAGGAACCAATCTAGTTACTAGTGATAATGCTTCCCCATCCCAAGTGCTTATGTTGTCCATTTCAAAACAACAAAATGATGCTTTGATATCGACAAGGAATAAATATTACAGGAATCCACAGATGTCGAACAACAAGGCTACTGATCAACCTAGTAGTTCGACAACAACTTCAATCGAAGTTGTCCCACCCATCATTCTTGAGCTAATGATAAAGCCGGCAAAGGGAGTAGTACACAAATTGACATTTAATCCTCGTACTAGAGTGGCACAAAATTATAATATAGTAGAGGATGTGGCACAATCGCCGTCTGCTATGTCGACACTTGAGGTACTACAAAATTGCCCCTCCCAAAAGCGGGCTATATTATCAGCAATAGGTGGGATTGACCCAGCAGGTTCCAATCTTGTGACTTTTAATCATAAAGGATATGACCCTCAGTTACCAGCTCAACTCGCTCTCCTTATTCAAGTGAAAGCCCTTAACAAAATTGTTCATCGAACAATTATTGATGAGGGAGCATCTACATGTATTATGCCAATGAGTTGCTCGAAATATTTAGGCTCACCACCCTTGTCACGATCGTCGATGATGTTAAAAGAATTTGATGGATGAATATACACTCCATACGGGATTTTAAGTAACTTGCAAGTTGAACTGGAGGGCAAGACAGTAGAAATTGATGTTGAAGTTATCAATGGAAACCTTAATTACAACATCCTACTAGGAATGCCCTGGATATATCCTATGGCTGCTATTGTGTCGTTGTACTTCAGAAAGATTGCATTTCCTTTCCAAGGAGGAATTGCAATCGTCGACCAACAAACATTTCTGCCCAACAATTCACAAGTTACGGGAAGCATTCCGGTGATCCACGAAAGCTCTCAGTCACTTCAAAATATTGGAGTAGGCCTACTAAAAGACCCTACATTGATGGGTACTTTTGCCCTACCACCTCCAAACAATCTGGCAGAAGTGGCCACGGTGGGAACCTGCAATATGGTGTGTTCCATTCAGAAGATGTCCAATCACAATGTTAGCATGGATCATCACGAGGTTTTTCATCCAAACCCAATAGAAATATTGTAGCAAATAATGTTTTCGGCATGGGAGGCAAACCCAAATCAATGATCATCAAGCATTTGGATAGATAGGTCTAAGTAATACGGTACCTCTTCAGATCCTTGATCGCATGTACATTCTACAGACGAAGGAATTGTTCAGTCAATGATGATTGACAGGGCACCATGGGAAGATTACCACCATCGTTCTCATCTTCCAGATTACAAAGAAGATTTTTCCAGCGAGCTTGATCATCCTTCAATTTTTGATTTCCTATCAAATACTGTAAATACCGTGGATTCCGAGCGAAACTTGTCCAATATTGAAAAGACTATCGCCATCAATATCTCAACCAAACCAAATGTTGTAGAAAATATTCATGCCAGCAAATCTTGTTCTCCTTCAGAACTGGAAGTATATTACGCTCTTTTTCGCGAGTTCAAAGATATCTTTGCATGGTCATATGAAGAAATTCTAGGCATTGACTCAAGCATATTTGTACACGAAATTAAGATGTATCCAGATGTCAAACTAGTACGACAACGGCTTCGGCAGGTGCACCCAAACAAAGTTGTTGCCATCAAGGCAGAAGTTGAAAAACTTCTCCATACTGGTTTCATTTACCCAGTTCCTCTAACTGATTGGGTATCGAATATTGTTCCTGTAATGAAAAAGCAAGGAACGATTAGAGTGTGCATCGATTATAGGGATGTAAATCAAGATTTTCCAAAATACAACTACCCTACACCCTTCATTAACCAGATAATTGATGAAGGTACCGGATGTGAAATATTTTCATTTATGGATGGATTTTCTGGGTATAATCAGATAAATATCCGCGCACAGGACCAGTCAAAGACTGCATATATTTTTCCATGGGGCACATTCGCATACCGCAAGCTATCTTTTGGTTTAAAGAACGCAGGGGAAAATTTTCAGAGGGCAATGAATTATGCCTTCCATGACATCAAAAACATTGTTCAACCATATCTCGACGATCTTCTAGCTCATTCGCGAAAGCAGACCGATCATCTGCAACATTTGAGAGCGATATTTCTATGTTTCCGACACTATAAGATACAATTCAATCCACACAAATGTGTGTTTATTGTCGGTTCTATTCGTTTACTTGGCTTTGTAGTCTCAAAGGACAGGAATTGCCTTGACCCGTGTAAGGTTTAGGCAGTCATTGATTTGCCTCCACCTTCAAATTTTCTTCAGATTCAGAAACTCCAAGGGAAAGAAAACTTTCAAATGAGGTTCATTCCAAATTACACCAAACTTTCTAAAGGTTATAGGTGTCTATTGAAAAAAGATGTACCCTTCGTATGGGATCAGGTCGTACAAGCTTCCTTTGATGCTCTAAAGGAATCCCTAATAAAGGCATCATTAATGTATGCTCCTCATTATCAAAAGGACTTTAACATGTATCTGGCTACATCAAATACAACCATATCAATAGTTTTAGTTCAAGAAGACAATGGAATTGAACACCCTATCTATTATTTAAGTCGAAACTTAAATGATACAAAAACCAAATAATCCTATGTTGAAACGCTGGCTCTCACTACTGTTCAAGTGATACAGAGATTTCGGCACTATATCCTCTTTCGCGAAACTACCATTTTGTCAGATTGCAACCCCATGACTTATATCATGTCGCGACAGTTGCTGGGGGGTAAATATTCCAAATGGATAGCAATTTTGCAAGAGTTTGATTTGGAATTCATGAAATCCAAATCAAACAAGGCCCTGGTTTTCACGGAGTTACTATGTGACTTCCCATCATCATCCAATGATTCAACATCTAATGAAACAATCGTGGATGAATCTTTGTTTTTGATGTCTTCAAGCGATCCGTGGTATGGAGATACAATCATCTATCTCTAGACCTAAACATATAGGACTAATACCTCCTACTCAGAGCAACGACGTACTCGATACCAAGCAAAAGACTACATGATCATCGGTGATACGCTTTACCGTCATGGTGTCAATACAGTTCTACAGAGGTTCCTCACCCATGAGGAGGCCGAAAATGTCTTGAATGATTGTCATTCAGGCGCATGTGGGGGGCATCAATCTGGTTAGACTATAGCACAAAAGGTTTTACGAGCAGGATACTTTTGGCCAACAATGTTAAGGATTGCATAACTGTAGTTAGAAGTTGCCATGATTGTCAAATCTTTGATCGCAAAACCAGAATGCCACCCACACCTCTTCAACCAATAGTTGTTGTTGGGACATTAGCTAAATGAGGCATAGATTTCATGACATGTAACCCCACCTCGGCCGGGGGGCATGGGTATCTCATAGTCGCAATTGACTATTTTACAAAATGGGCCGAGGCGATGCTTACATTAAACAACAACGGTGAAATGACTGCTCTTTTCTTTCTCAATCATGTAGTCTCCAAATTCGGTGTTCCACAAGCTATAGTCACAGATCATGGATCACATTTTCGAAATCACATGATGGTTGAGTTGGCTATGAAATTAGGACTGTCCGACGACAGCTCTACTCCGTATTATCCACAAGCTAACGGGCAAGTTGAGGCAATCAACAAAGTCCTGAAGCACATGCTGCAAAGGATGAATGGAGTCCATAAACAGAGCTGGCACCTAATCCTGTACTCAACCTTGTGGGCATACTAGACATCGGTGAGAAATGTGATCGGGTTTACACCCTTTCAGCTGGTGTATGGCTTGGAAGTAATCTTACTAGTTGAGTGTGAAATCTTGTCCCGCAATCGATCTTCTCCGTGGAACTTTAGAGGAAGAAAATTATTTCTTGGAATTAATCCAATTGGATGAAACCTATCATGATGCCACCTTGGCTAATGAAGCAAATAAGAAATGGGTCAAGGCACAGTTTGACAAGAATGTTAAACCCTATGTCTTCTCACAAGGTGATCTGGTCTTACTTTACAACCAGGAGTCCGATAAGTTGGGAGATGGTAAGTTCCAGTCTTTATGGATGGGCCCCTATATTGTTAAGTGTGTATTAGCAAAAGGAGCCTACGAGTTAGTGGACTATGACAGGATTCCACTGTCGCAACCCCGAAATGGGTTGTACCTTAAGCGTTACTATGCTTGACTCAGTATAGTAACCTCTTCATATGATTTTGTTACATTTTTGATTTCGCTACGAGTAATCATTTTGGTTAGGTAATCCACTTTTGCATTTGTTGCAGATGTCAAACCTATTGGAATCATTTTTTGGATATGCCGACGGAGCAAGTCGTAGTTCGCAGAACCTATCTTCTACAACCTGGGCCATCTTTGTCCGAGCGGCAAGTTAGTGAGTTTCAGAGGGGTATGTATTGGTTGATCAACGAACAATATCATTGAATACAATGCGTTGATAGAGCTTCTCTTTGATGCCATCGCGCATCGCATACGCTGACTTGTTGTCAGACTAGACTCACAACACATCATTCTACAGCTCACCGGCATCTATTTTGTGTGGAATCCATCTATCTATCACATGTTCCTAAGGGTCAAAATTTTGGAAAGACAGCGTGATTCTATCCGATATCAAGATATTTCCAGAAACTTAAACACATTAATAGATTCATTGGAAAATTATGTGTTAGATAGACATTTGCGACATTTATAAAAGAAAAGCATTTCATCAATATTTGCATCAGGATCATATAACTTAACCAAAATAAAGCTTCGAAAATCAAAAATATATAACTGTTTATGGTTTACACATAGTGTTTTGTGTCCAAGACAAAATTGGTCAAATGACAGCCTGTGCAATCATGCATAAAAGCCTAGTCCATCGACTGAGCATGCTAGTAGTATGTCATTGTAATCTCCGAGGTAGCTCGTGAGTCCTCACATCCGGGATACTAAGGGTGAGACCCTCAATCTGATCCTGCAATGTTGTAAGAGTATTGGCCACATATAGGTCACGAAATATAGCCCTCCCTACAGCCTCTCTTACTGGAATGGTAGTTGGTGCTCTTAGGAGCACTACTGGTCACACTGGTCCGATATCTGTAGGACCACATGAGTCTTGATTAGTCTTGAATGAAGAGCTTAGGTTTAGCTCCTACCTGGTCCTGACGACACCAAAAATCGTCTATGGAATCTCCTAGAATCAACTAGTGAAAATCAAGGGGGAAAACACCTCCAAAGCTCCAACAATCCCAAATTGAAATGAAATGGTAAAATGAGGGTTAAAAACTACTTTTAAATTACTTTTCACGTAATGCGAGTAGGGTAGTAGTGTTTTAACTCATTTTTCAAGCATGTATTCTCATTTCTAATCAATTTGATTGAGCAATTGAATAGATAGTACGACCGTCAAAAGAACATAGTGTTAACGGTGAATCGATTATCAATGACCATTATCACAAGCAACTTTATGCAAAGTTCAAGCTCGTTAAAAATTAAACCTAAGCAAGCATATGTTCCACCAGAGTTTAAGCTCATTAAAAAAAGAACCAATCTCCAGTAAATAACCATTGTGAATGTATTATCATCAGCTTTTGAGCCTTGGTCGCATTCTTACCATCACCTCCACTCTATTTTAGCCGATCATACACCTCCATTTGATTGTTTCCCCGTTTGAGGAACAACTATGATGAGTAATTCTGTTAGCCATCCTTGTAGCATTTCCATGACTGGAAAATTCCAAACCTTACCTAGAACTAGCTGCTACATGAAAATATCACTCATTCCTCAAAAACGAGTCTCCTTTAAGCTCTTTCCATCTGAACTGTAAAATATGAAAATATTGCCAAGAAATTGGCCTCTCTAGCTCGTTAAAGCTATCAGAAGTGCTATCCCTCCTCTAGATTTTAATCTTTTTGGACCTGAGGGATTATTACACAAAATGATCGAGTGCTTGTCTTATTCAGCTCGTTAAAACTATCGAAAATTCATCCCTTTCATATTCTTTTATACTTTTTCAGACTTAAGGGATTATATGATGAAAAAGGATTACTGGAGTTTCCTTTCTACCCCTTTTCAGACTCTCTAAAATTGAAAAACGACCGAGTTGTCTTTGTCATTAAACTCGTTAAAACTAATAGCGACAAGCTTGTCCATATAAACAAGAACGAGTTTCATTGTTGCTAGGCTCATTAGAACATAGCGATGGGTTTCCCCGAAGGGAAAATTATAGAACAAGCATATGTTATTCTTGTCAGGCTTGATAAAAATAAAGAGGTGCTGGTTAGCAATGATTGGGGAAAATTGGGAAGAAAACTTAAAGAAACTTTATTGGTAGCAAGTCACTCTTGAACATGACACTTTCACTCCATCACCATGATTGAGTTGAGTTGGGTTATTCCGTTCAACGGTTATATTACCATTGGTCCATCATACTATCCATCTTTGGGGTTAATGCTACGAATCCATTTTAGTGTTGCCGATATGTTCAAGACAAGTCACTCAGAGAATTCACCAACCTAACTTGTGTCTCATCCACTGCAATACATTCACGCTCCATTCTTTCATGACCGCCACCTTGAACCCTGTATCATCAGATTGTTTTCACCTCCACAAAATCATTTGCTCTATTCCGTGTCATAGATGTGGGATTCATTAAGGCCCTCCTACGACAGGTCACTTCTTGTCGATGACAGCTCATTATCCAAGAAGTCAACCTAGGAACAACCCTTTCAGTTCTTTGAAGCTTGCATGCATCAATGGCAAGTTTCTCACATCCGGCGACAAGTTTACATCGATGGCCTTTGACCGAAAGATTTTGCGTGGTGTTCGACGCCAAGTTCCATTTTCACACCACGCGAATTGTACTGTAGTACCTTGAGGGTCATCATCATTATTGGTGATTCCTCTCGCGCCTGTTAACAGCTTACATCATTGGTTGGCAAGCAGGCGATGTCTTTCCATGTTCGACTCCAGAACATTTTTCACATTAATCGACTTGTAGTTTCGGCGAAGATTGAAGAGTTTGAAGACCCCGGATCTAGTTTCATCTATCCGGGCTGCGATATATTTTGGAAAATAAAGACATCAAATGTACATCATTGCTACACAGATGATCATCCGAATCACAGGATGATGACTCTATCAGAATCATCAGTGTGCTACACAGATGGTTTTCTGTCCTATGTACATGAAAATGAATTTATAAAGCTGAGGATGGGAATGCCTGTCTCAACTCGATCATGAAAATATTATGAAGATAATGTATTTTATTGTATCTTATTATAGGTTGCCTTGTAGTTCGAAAAACCTCGAATCCTCATGATAAAGCATTTCACTCGACATCAAAAGATTTACGACCTCATGCTTTACGGGGAAATTGTTATAGACATATTTGGGAACTGTAACCCCAATCATATATGTCCATAAACCAAGGGATTCTGAGTCCCTAAAATTGTTGTTTCATACCCTAAAGGAACAAGGTCAGTTGATTACATCATCTCCCAGAAGTTATCCATGGAAAACTGCTCAGAACTGGTCAAAACTGGACCATACAGACTGCTCAGTGCAAAGGGTGTGATGCATCTCACCTGCCACATGCAAAAAGTGCGATACATACTAAAAATCCATTTTGTAAGGTTCGATGGGTGAGAGTAGACAAATGGCAGAGACAGTTTGCAATGTGGATGTCCATGGAATCTTCCAGAAACTTCTCCTATGACACTTGCCTCTCTGAATTCATCCAGGGATGAGTAAGAGATCATGAATCTCCAATTGGAACAAAGAAATATCAGAGAGAGGACACTAATCGAAATCCTAGAAGCTGGCTCACCCCCTTGCAAACATCTATATATGGATCCCTCATCCCAAAGATCCAGAGGCTGGAGTCTTGTATCTTGTAAGTAAGTGTTGTTGGTTTCTTGGTGGAACATCATAGTCTTGGTTGATCTAAGCTTTTCATGAGGTGAAGAAGGGCTTTCATGCTGGGAGGATGACGTTGGGTCAGATCGATGGGTTGTAATCCTCTCTTCTAATCTTTATATCAATAAAACTATTCAATTTTTCCTCCACATTCTTGTATGTTTGATGATATATGAAATTGTGTGGTCAATATATGTATGGTCCTACATTGTTTGTGATTGTAGATCTCTATACTTTGAAGGTATTATGCTGCTTTGACTTTACAGGTACTCTCTGAAGCAGGGTAATCAAGCAAGGAGTGGGAAAGATCTGTCATAGGGGAGAAGGAACAAGAAAGGAACCAAGTGAAAGATTGAGGTTGGTATTCTTTGCTTCTCTCCTATCTACTTCTCATAAAGGAAAATGAAAGTAACTTTAGTTTATTTGTTTCTAAGATAGCTACTCGTCTTAGTGGGACTAGTAGCTCTGCATGGACACTAGATTTCCCGATAACACATATGGAAAAAAATTCATCATCATGACTAGAAAAGGGCGAATTCGTTGATCGTTCCCTCGTTTTGTTTTCTAATTGTTGGAGAAGGAAGGGGAGAGCATTATGCTTGATTTCAAGGAGGATTCGAGGTTTGAATAGCCATTATCACCACCAAAAATGATATTTTGTGGATCAAAGATTGAAGAACAGTGAGACAATCTTCATTTCTTCCAATAACAAGTATGTTCTAATAAACCCCTATGTTAATGATTTTTTTGATATTTTTAGGGTTATTCTTGCTTGCATATTTGCCTACAAACATTTTTCTTGCTTTTTTTTTTTCCATTTTCTTTGATTTTCATGCCTATGAGCAAATGAAAGGGATTTCTCCATATTTGGACAACAAACTCCAGTTGATTTTTTTAACTTTCAAATGCACCCTCTTATTGTCATTTATGAATTTTTAGTAAATTCACATTGCAAATAATGTATAAAAACAATATTTTGTAAAATGAGGTGGTTATTACTTATTAATTCCTAATTTTTTTTGGTGCCCTAGGTTTGAGTTAACTCACAACAAAATTCAAATATGCCAAAAGCCTTAGACCGATTTTGGGAGTATGGGGAGCCTGATGGTGGGAAAAATTAGGCATATCTATTATGAAATTTGGGTGGGACTAGGATGACAGGAGGGGTTACGCAATTGAAATACCATCTCGCTAGACTCACTAGACATGATGTTGGGATTTGTACAGTTTCTAGTCCAGAGTTATACAAAAGGATCTTGAAGCAATTGATGAAAAGATAGAAAGAAACCAGGTTGAACGTGTAGGTAAATATTTTGGGATATCCTCTTCTGATTTTGATGCTGAGGGTAGGGGGAGGAGCTCCATAGCATCACTTGCTATTGCTAGTGCGAGGGCATCATTTTTTGTTTAGCGAACAAGACATGGAGCACAACCTAGCATAAAATCAATTGTTAAAAACAAGGAGAAGCAAGAAGCAGATAGAGTCATAGGGACGTGTCTTTTTTGGAGCGGCTTACCTCTTAGCATCACCAAAACCAATCCATTTTGGCAGCCAACGTGTGATGTTATTGTTGTTGTGGGCCAAGGGTACCAAAGTGCTACATATGAGGAGTTGTGGGGGCCAATTCTTCAAGCAAAAAAGCGTGATATCAACTCTAGATTGGCGAAGTTGAAAAAAAATGGGAAGTTTCTAGATGCACAGTGATGTCTCACGGTTGGACAGATAGAAAGGGTAGGACCCTTATAAATTTCTTGGTACATTTTCCTAAAGGTACCATGTTTATTGAATCAGTGGATGCATCATCACATATCAAAGATGCAACAATGATATGTGAATTGTTAGATGGGTTCATTCGAGATATTGGTGGATAGAATGTGGTGCAAGTCATAACAGACAATAAAACTAATTATGTGTCTCCCGACAAGATGCTTATGGAGAGGCATCGCACATTGTGCTAGACTTCATGTGCAACACATTATATCAATTTGCTTCTTGAGGATATGGGGAAACTCTCCTTCATCAAGGAGCTGGTTGATATGGCTAAGAGCGTCCCCAAGTTTATTTATAACCATGCTTTTGTTCTCAGCCTCATGAGAAAGTTCACTAGAAACAAGGAGTTGCAGCGTCCTGCGGTCACACATTTTACCACAGACTTTATTACTCTTCCATCCTTGCTTCAATGGCAGTTTCATTTGAAGCAAATGTTTGTTTCTGATGACTGATGTAATTGTAGATATAACAGGAGACAGGATGAGAGATCCATTGCAAAAATGGCGTACTCTGAGACATTTTGTAGGGAGTAGAAGCAGCATGCTCAGTTAGTTAACCTATAGTAAAGCTTTTGAGATTAGTAGATGGGGAGAAGCCTGCAATGGCTTATTTGTATGAGGCCATGGATAGGGCCAAGGAGGCCATTCATTCTTATTATGAAGATAAGGGTTCTACTAGCCTTGATATGAATATGATGTTATGCGATGTGATTGATAATCGGTGGATAGGGATGCTTCACCAACCAGTTCATGTAGCAGCACTCTTCTTCAATCCTACATTTTGATACAAATGCGGCTTTGATTTTTATGGTGAGGTGAATGAAGGTCTCCATTCCTATATTGATAAGATGGGACCTGATCATGAGCTTCGTAGCAAAATCAATCATGAGATGTAGTTTTATTGGGATTATGTTGGCATATTTGGCTTTGATGATGCTATTAGGGAGAGGACCCTCTTCATGCCACGTAAGTGACAAGTCATCACTCATTAGGAATTAGAATTTTCAATTTAGAATTTTCTTACTTATAATTCTTTTTTTTTTAAATTCAATTATGTAACTTTTATTTGAAAGTTTAATTATCTTTTAGTTTTTGAATTTTTATTTCTTTATTTTGTTGTAGATATTTGGTGGTGAATCTATGGTGCAAGGGCACCAAATTTGCAGAAATTGCCCATAATAATATTGAGTGAAACATGTAGCTCTTCAATATGTGAGCGCAATTGGAGTGTATTTGAGAAAATACACACAAAAAAGTGCAACATGTATAACTTTGAGCTCCAGACTTCAGTTGAGAAATTACACTTATTGTAATTTTTAATTTTTAATTTATGACCTTCAAGTTTGAATGATCAAGAGTCAAGGCTCATTAGCTCTTTTGACACTCTTACAAGTTGTATCTTGCACACCTCAATGATTAAGTGTATCTGCATTACAATATTTGAATTCGAGTGAAGCAAATAGAAGCACCAATGTATCCAGATGTCATTTCCTTAGACAATATTGATGTATTGTCTCAATGGAGGGTGGAGTCAGAGGAGCCCATCTTGGAGGAGTCACTTTCGTGCTTAGAGCCAGATGATCCATTAGAACAGGGGCAACAAGAAGAGGGGGACAAGGAGGAGGACGAGGAGGGCATTGTGGGAGCATCAACATCAACACCATCTACTATAAATATAGGAGAGCACAATTCCATACCTAGCACTAATTATTTGAAATTAGGTGCAAAGGCAGGGCCAAGGCCTTCTACTACTAGGGGCAGGCCTGGCAAACATCCCATCATGCTTTCCCATAAAAGGGGGAGAGGACAATTATTTCAAATAGATAGCTTCTAGTTTTATTTGTTTTGCTACATATAACACATGATGGTGAGATGTTTTTATATATGTGATGTTTTTTTGCATTGGTTCTACACATTTGAGTCCTTGATTGGACAATTATCAGGGATCAATAAGATTTGGTATCGCCTTTGATGTATCATTTCCATTTGACATCATATATATCAGTGCTTTTTTCATATTTATGTGCCAATGTGTTTATTTCATGTTGTTATTGCTTTATATGTTTAAAAATCTGAAAAAATAAATAAATAAATAAATAAATAAAAAAGTAAAAGATAAATAAATAAATATGAATATATTATGTATTTTTTATGCTTTCCAATATTTTGTTGATATTTTCGCTGATATTGCCGATAAGATGTTTTCTGGACCCTCGTCGATATTTTTCCGATAACAATATTATCAACTCTGGATAGTACTAACCTTCATACTCATAGGAAAACCACGATGAAGACCCTAATGTTTAGGTTACTAGAAATGACCATACAAATCAATAGCCTGCCTCAAGCTTATTGAATATATCTCATTAAGAAAAGCCACCCCAAACATCAGCTATGCTTTTGTGAAAAATAGAGGTAATGCTCAAAGAGATGACTATGGTTGATTGATCATTATACCAAAACATTAACATAGCACAATATTTGGCAAGATTTTGTCAAAGAATTTATAGATACTTTAGTTAGATCACATTAGTTGAAAGCTAATGCATGCAAAGGTGGTCACCCAACTTCAAGTAGTGACAGAATTACATACAATCCACAAAATTAAAGTAATTTTATGCTCAATATAATATGAGCCCAAATGAATCAATAACACATGAGAAAGTAACAAAATTTCCAAAAGAAAACCATTTTCTATAAGCAAATATTATTGCTAGGAACATACAAGAAAAATTCTACAACTAAGACTAAATCTTTCAAGCCATGCTTATTTCATCTACATTCCTGTTTGATTATATATATGAGTTGCAGAAAGGTATTTAGTTTTTCTATCATATCTATTCCATTAAGATCATATCAACATCTGATTTAATACTCCTAATCTTACTTATATTCATTATGTAACTTTTGAAGTTACCAATATAAAATTCCCTCATCTTGTTCCAAAAACATGTGCAACATTGAACAAATTTAAAATAGGAAACATTGAAAGTCAAGATAGTGTAAATTTGGAAAAGACTAGTTATGAATGACTAATTTAGTTGGAATAAAATTTGTATTCTCCCAATAGCAAGCATGAAGGCTCTCCCAAGGGAGTTGTGTATTGACTGAGATATCCCTTTCCAATGTCTTCAATAACACGTCTTTGACTCTTCTCTAAGATATTCCCAAATGAATAACTTGAAAAGGTACCATTCTCTCAAAACACGACTCTCCTTTTCAATAGGTAGTACTCCACTCCTTGAAGGCACCAATAGGCCACACCCTTGAGTTAGAGAAAAGCTCCATGAACAAAATCTTCTTCTAACACTACAAGACAACCCTTCATTACAAGTTTTTATTTTCGTCCTCAGATGGTAGAAATAACCCATAGAAAAGAAAATTTTTATCCTCTTTAGGTGACATATCTTGGAGAAATTGAGTAATCTTCCCTTCCTCCTTTACCTTCTTTGAAGGAATTCCTCCGTTGTACTCTTTTTGGCCCTTAGCAGTATAAAAACACTTTATTTTGTAGATTACTTACATTATATATTCTTCTTATCTTTTGATATAGGAGTGGCGCTTGAGATCCCACTGCGTATTGAGGCTAATGTACTTAGGAGTTCCATTGACCTAAGTCTAACATAAAACTTGACCTTAACACACACGGCTCTACCCAATCAACAACATACACACAATTTCACAATTAATGTTGCTTCTCGTTCCTACATTTAGCATTTCCTTCATGTTATTGAATTGTGGGCACTAAAACCTCATCTCCTCAATCTTAAACCTAAAAACCCATGGGGAACGCTAATCTCCTTTCTCTCTAACAAAAGTTTCCACACGAGGTTTTATTTTATGAACTAGGACAACATTTAATTTCCATTTTCTCTGACTGCTAAATCCCATTTTCTTAGCACCATTTCCATATTATGCATTTCTCACTAAAATCATTCCATAGTTACTAACATACAACCAATTCATCATCATATCTAATTTATTTTCCTTTGTACCTAAATTTACAAAGGTAGTATGAATTTACAAAGAACACTACTGCAAGGTGCAAGGAATGAAAAGTTAAAACTTGAGCTTCTCTTATATTGAAACTAGTTCACCAAATGAAATTAGATCTCACTTTTATGGTATTGGATATGCCTAAAATCAACTCTCTTCCTCTCTCTTCCTCTTGCAAAAGTAAAAGATGATACCTAGAACAAAGAATCTATAGAATATGGACAAAAAGGAAACTATCTAACAATATCATTGAAGTAAGAAAGTCAATCATGAAAAAGAATATTAGGGAATGCTTGCTTTGGATAATTTGAAATGAGTTAGGAATAAAAGGAAATAGGAAATAACATAAATTTACATGTTCTAACCTTACGATAAAGAGGACAAATTTAACAAAACAACCCATATTATCTTAAGGTTTTGAGGCATCTTTGCAACTAATGCCCCAGTGATTGAATGATAAGATATGTTATAGATATTATAGTATTATGCTGCGAGATCTTTGTCCACTTTACAACAGTATCAACAATTTCAGGGTGACACTACCCATATTTGTCAAAAAATATTGAATCTTTCCTTCAACAATATTCAACTGCAAAAATATCATGGTAGACAAGATCATTGTTATCATCGTTTCATACATAAAGGTTAGGAATGTAAAAGAAATTATTGCAAACAAAATTAAAAATAAGATCATTGTTGTAATCCATTCATGTAATGTAAAAAACATACTGCAAACAAAATTAAAAATACTCCAACACTTAGCCAACTACATCCTTTACAATCTTGTGCTAAAAAATTAATATATTCTTAGATTCTCTAATATTTTATAAAATTAATATTTTTTATATTGCACAATAAATATCAACTGCAATGTTATGCAATTTATTCCATCAAAATCACTGACTCAAGGTAACACCCAAATTGACATAATCATGTGAATCTATTCATGAAGGTATGAAATAACCAAAATAACTGCCAACCGAAGATAACCAGGAAAATCTAATGAAATAAGCATGAAAGCACAATGATGAAAAATGATAAGAGCAGCATATTTAGATCTATCTAATTCACATATACTTACTTACTAGTCCAAGCATGGAAGTTCCAAATTCTCCCAAAAACATATGGGTATGAATGAGGCAAAAGGACCATGGTTAGCTAATGCATTTTCCCAGAAGTCCATGTAGATCTCCCAATAACTTCATAAAAGATTTGAGAAAAACAATATTTAAAATGCAAAATTTATATAAATATTTTTAAAATTCCAAATTAAGATCAGCTTAGCATCCGTAGCCTGCTTATTTGGTAGGCGCACTCTCTCGAACATAACATGACTTGGCTGCTGGCCTACAACACGATACTGAATTGAATGAGTTGGAAGGGTATTGAGGATGGGAGACCATTTGCTTGCAGTTCGCTCATTCTATGCGCATTCTGATCTCCTCCTAGTATTTATATGTTTTTCATTTTTCTTTTGGTTACTATATTTTCTAATAACTCCGGTAACTTTCCAAACATTTGCTTCAAACAAAATAGTAACTTTATAAACTAATATGTGAAGAGTATTTCTTTTTTATTAAAACCCAAGAAAGAAGAATTCATATAAACCCTCTCTTCTTTTTTATTTTGGGTAAGTGGTAACTTCAGGTAGTAAGTATTAGACGTTTTCTTGAATAGTCGTCTATTACAATACATCTCACGTCTGCATCAAAGTCGTCATATGTCGTGAGATATTACATTAGGGAATATCGCTGCACAACTCTGTACCACATCAACAAATGGATACAAAACATAAATATGCAAATACACAGCACGCATTCGTAGCAACTAAAAACAGCACCCACATCCTGGGAAGGAACTTACCCTTTTTGAATATATTCAAAACGTTGAATTAGAAACCACTTTGCAGTGTCTGTCAGTTGCAGTACAGTGTTTGTATGCACGACGGAAAGCAGCTGTAGATAAAGCGATGCAGATCCTATTGTCATAGGTGACTGCAAGACATGTATACAATAATTGAGACATGATTTTACACATAATTTGTGGCAACCAGTAAAACATGCAGTAGCTCAGGTGTAGAACGCGCCTCTAGTGTTCCCTTCTACATCAACTGCAATAAATCCACCAACGCCACTTCCTCTGGTACCACACAATAATGTTTACAAAGTAAAATAAAAGGACACACCACTAGGTTAAATGCAATACATAAAATAGTTTACAAAGAGTTGAGAAAATTTTTAATTGGATGTTTACAAAGAGTTGAGAGAAATTGGTTTAAGATGGGGTCTCTTTGAGAAACAGAAAACATCTATCCACAAAGAAAATAAAAAATTAATGAAAATGGATTTAAATGTACCTGAACAGCTTAAATGAAGTGTGACATCCTGCTGTTCAGACTCTTTCACTCCGTTTGAGAAAAGCTTCAACCTAATAAAACCAAAAGAAATAAAATGTATGATCATATAAAACAAATTTGAAATTATGTTAAAAGTTTTATAAAATTCAATAATAGAAATTTAAATAAAGAGAGTAAGTTTTTCATACTTTCATGAACAAGTGACTCTTTTCAGCGAGTATGGCCGAATTAATGTAAGGTTATCAATGTGTTTAAAGCCCCACCAAGATTAATATATAGACTGGTATGCCATGTCTTCTAGTGGTTTGGGGTTGGGTTGGGTTGGTTCGTCCATTTATCAAGCTTCTCCTTTTAACGTAATTTCTGAGAGATACGTTAATTCAGCCATACTGGCTGAAAAGAGTCCCTTGTTCATGGAAGTATGAAAAAACTCTCTTTATTTATATGTTCATTATTTGAATTCTACAAATTTTTTAACGTAATTTCAAATTTGTTTTATATGATGATATATTTTATTTCTTTTCATTTTGCTAGGTTGAAGCTTTTCTCAAACGAAATGAAAGAATCTGAAGAGCAGGATGTGACACTTCATTTAAGCTGTTCCGGTACATTTAAACCCATTTGTCATTAATTTTTTATCTGCTTTGTGGATAGATGTTTTCTATTTCACAATTAACATATTAATGTGTTTTGTTTCACAATTAACATTCATTTTTTATTTGCTTTATGGATAGATGTTTTCTGTTTATGAACAAGAGTCCATCTTAAACCAATTTCTCTCGACTCTTTATAAACATCCAAATAAAATATTTAAAAAATAAAAACTAATATATACTAACACCTTATTACATATTTTCTGTATTACATTTAACCTTAGTGGTGTGGCCTTATATTTTACTGTGTAAACATTATTGTGTGGTCACAGAGGAAGTGGCGTTCGTGGATTTATTGCAGTTCATGTACAAGGGAACATTAGAGGCGCGTTCTACACCTGCGCTGCTGGACGTTTTAATGGTTGCCGACAAATTGGGTGTAAAATCATGTGTCAATTGTTGTACACATGCCTTGCAGTCACTTATGACAATAGAATCTGCATTGCTTTATCTACAGCTGCCTTCCATCGTGCATACAAATACTGTACTGCAACTGACAGACCCTGCAAAGCGGTTTCTAATTCAATGTTTTGAACATATTGAGAAAGGGTAAGTTCCTTCCTAGGATGTGCGTGCTGTATATTCGCATGAACCTGTAAAGTCGTAATATAATTTTACAGCTTCAAATTATATGTTTGCGAATTGCACTATTTAACCAGCGTCGTCATCTCCGATTGGTAGGGCAGTACTTAAAAATATTCAATCGTATGTGTTTTAATTTCTAAAATGCTATATCATAATATTACATCTATTTTCCAAAACGTTGTCTTATAATACTACATATTTATTATCTGGCTTAGCTATTTCACAACAGTCAGTTTTGTAATGTGAACTTCACAGTTCTGATGGTATCCTCTGCAGCATGCTCCAAAACTAAGTGGGAATTAGCCATTCACTTCGGATTTAAGGGGAACTATGATATATGTATATGGATAGGTATAGTTTATTTTATACTATAGTGACCAAATTCAAGTTTGAGTTTGAATTGGAATTTGATTCAGTATAGAAAAATTCAACTAAAAAAAAATAGCAACATATCTCTGGTATATATTCAAATATATTATTTTTCCAATATTTTAAATCATTGTTATATTTAGAATAGCAAGTACGATAATAAGTTTTAAGAATTTTGTATTGATCCATTCACCCATTTACACCATAAATTATATGATATTTAATATAAAGTGAATTTCCAAAATATTCCACATTACAATGAACCATCTAAATTCCACATTATCAAGTATTTTAAATTCATAATGAAATAGTATATTAAATATATGTAAAGGTTCTTTAAAAATATACATTTTTGTTATGAATTGCTAAATCTCAATCAAAAAAATCTATTTTAAAAAACAAAATTTTCTATCTACTGAGATAATTTTTTCCTCAATTTAAATTTAATAATTCTATAAATTATAAATAAAATTTGAGAAACCTACAAATTATAAATTATTATTTAAAATTTGATAAAACTACAAATTAAAAATTATATGTTTTTTACTTTACTTGATGAAAACATAATTATCATAGATTTCTAAGTATTTCATTTCCTCTAAATTTCTTAATACATAAAACTACATCCACCATTATCATTTTATTTAAAATTTGATAAATCTAATAATTATAATTATAAATTTTTATTTTACTTTAATAAAAAACATAATTACCATAAATTTTTACATATTTCATTTCCTCTAAATTTCTTAATACATAAAACTACATCCACCACTCTCATTTATTAACGTTAATCCTATGCCATTAACCGTAAATAGGATGCTCGAATCTATAACTATGATTAAAATATGCGAAGAATCTAATATCGTGATCTCGAATATCGAGTGCATTTTTACTAAACGGAACTCGAATTTCCGTTTTAAACTCAAATTGCCATTTTAATTCGCAAATCAAATCGAACCATTGAATTTATGAATTTTTTTCCGCAATACAGCCGAATTTGGTATCTGTATTTAATTACTGTAGGAATATTGAATTACTATATGTATTTGTTAGTAGGAATATTGAATTACTATATGTATTTGTTAGTAGGAATATTGAATTACTATATGTATTTGTTAGGAGCGATTATGAGATAATGGCTTATCAAAAGAATTATTCTCAAAGTTTTTGAAAGCAAATTGTACATCGATAACAATAATGTGATATTATTCGTTCTTTGTAACATTAGTTTTAGTCATTATATTAAGGCTTAAAGTTTTGAAATCTTTGCATTGACTTAAAATTTTACTATTTAGTTATGCATT
>APFE031312570.1:125967-136125 GCA_000404065.3 Pinus taeda | reverse complement strand
ACATTTATATAAGATGCATTAGGAAGAATTGATAAGATTTTCTCCTAGTTTTTCTACAATGAAAGCTCTCCAAAAGCGTGCATGGCTGTATCCATCTTATCTGCTTTAAATTATCCGCTTTAAATTCGTTTTTCTGCTTTAAAACAAGCTTTTCTCTATTCTGATCCTCTGGTTTGCTTTGTTGCTGGTTTCTCCTGCATCAGATTTCAGCCTTAAGTACCAGTTAGTACCAGTATATCAAGAAGGACTAAATCCAGAAGAACTGATTGACTGGATTAATTGTATGGAGAAATTCTTCGATTATGAAGAATTGGAAGATGAGAAGAAAGTAAAGTTTACTGTCACCAAACTAAAAGGCCATGCAACGCTCTGGTGGGACGGTGTGCAGGCGGAAAGGAGGAGACTGGATAAGCAGCCAATCAAGAACTGGAGCAGAATGGTAGCGAAGTTAAAAGGTAAGTTTTTGCCCAGTAACTATCAGCAGACATTATTTAGGCAAATGCAAAATCTTAGGCAGAGAGCCTTAACAGTGAAGGAATATATAGAAAAATATATTTAAAAAGGATAAAACATATTTAAAGCGTGCATGCATGAAGCTTTTGTGGAGAAAATCAAGAGAGGATAAGATTGATCCTTCCTAAAATTCTTATATAAATGTATAGTGTGATAGGGTGTGAGACAAGCATCTTAATTTGTGAGGAAATTTGTGAGTGAAAAATGTAGTCGAGCGTGAGCTCGATTCTAAGGCTGAAATGCCTTACCTGTAACCGTGTTGTATTATTCATATTATAATATATGTGTATTGTGTTAATGGCGTGTCTGTGTTTATGTGTGTTTTGGCTATGTAATAAGAGAGATATATATCTTCCGCACGGTAAATTTTTGTATGGATGAATAAAGAATTTGGGATTTTGAGCAACCCCCAAAATCTCATTTTCATCAGGTGGTATCAGAGCAGTAAAAGATTCTGCAGAAAGAGGTACAATGTGTTAAAGATGGAGAGTTTATGGTCTTGCTATTGTGTAGATGGTGGCAGTGGAAGGTGAGAAGATTTGCAGCAACCTAGAGAAGGATGCCAAAAGACCGAGTGCGGGAGGGCTTGGTGAGGTATCATGTAACAAAGGAGGCTATTACTGTAGAGGTTGGTTGCAGCTCACAGAGTTCTAGTGAAGGAATGCAGTGGATAAAAATTGATATTATGAAGACCAAAAGCATATGACCAGGAGGTCATAAATTTTTGTGCCTCGGGAGTTTGATGCGGGAGCAACCAGCAACTAAGTGAGCAAACCTAGACCAGAGGATCAGAATAGAGAAAAGCTTGTTTTAAAGCAGAAAAAGAGAAAGCGGAGAGTCCCTGGTACTTAACAAAGTTTTGATCAAATCAGAAAAAGAGGTGACTGAACCACCGCAAAGGAAAACTTTGTTCAGGACAGTATGCAAAGTTCAAGGGAAATGTTGCCAAATGATCATTTTCAACCTTGGGAGTCTGATGCAGGAGTAGGCTACGGGCAGCCTGTCATCAAGTGGTATCAGAGCGGGAACAGTTTCCTTTGAAGGAATAGTGAAGAAATCTTAGCAGGAAGAAGGAGAAGTGAATGTGGCAGAATCTAAAAAATTCAACAGAGGTTGAATAAAGTTACAGATGGGAGAAGCCTACAGGAGCAGTAGAGGATGCTCAAAGGGTTCCAGCAGAGGACCAATGATTACCAAGAGGCCAGATCCGGAGGGAAGGATTGGTGAGGTAAGTGGCAGTAAGAGAGCTTGCTGTGGCAGAGGCTTCATGCAACGCATAGGTGAAGAACTTTTGGCGATGGAGAAGGCTACTAAAAGTCATAAAGGAGAAAGCAGAGGTTCAAAAAGAAGCCACAGAGATGAGGTGACTCGTGGAGTTCGAGAAAGAGAGATTGCAGAAATAAAGGCACAGTTACAGGTACTGGAAGAACGGCTGCAGGAGTAGGAAAAGCAGCAAGGAATATGGATCTTTCCACTGAAGGGAAAGAGAGTGATCTGGCGACAATTGCAGAGGAGATTGAGGCAAATTCTGATTGCCTTGGTGAGAAAGGGACTTAGAATTCTTGTGCCAGAGATGAAATTTGAAAATCCCACATGCAGATTGGTTCAAAGGAAATTGTTGAAGGAAGCAGTGAGGGCTAAAAAGACTTGCAGTTTAAATACTGATGAGTTGTGTATGTTTGCAGGTGATGTGATTACAGGTGTTGAGGAGGATGTGCCATCTTGTGAAACTATTACAGCACAAGAGGAAGTTCTTGTAGATGCAGAAGAAGTGAATCAGTCTGAAGCACAGATAAAGGAAGTAACAGTTGATACTAAAAGTTTATGTATGTATGCAGGTGATGATGAGGTGCTTCAGCGATGCTACAGAGAGATTGCATTGTTAGAATATTGGTTGGAGAATCTAGGGTATGACAGGAAGATTGCAGAAGAAAGAGGCGAGTGCATTGAACCAGAAGAAAAAGTTGCAGAAAAAGTTGCAGATGAAATTGCAGATGAAATTGTAGGTGATGAGCCAAAGCATGTTGCAGAGGGACAGGAAGTTTGGGAGGTAGCAACATCTATGGCGACAGTGGTAGCAACATCGATGGCGATAGCAGCAGCAACATCCATAGTGACAACTCAGACAACAGTAATAGCAGCAGAAGAGGCATTGATGCCTTATTTTTTTATTCTAACAATTGTTTTGTAAGTACATGTCTTACTGAAGAAGCTGGAGAAAGTCTGCTAGACAAAGAAATTAAAATGATCATGCGGAGGATGATGAAGGAGTCCTGGAAGAGACCAGCACCAGTGAAGCAAAAAAGGAGAAGCAACAAAAAGAAGACAACAGAAGATTGCAAGAGTGCAGCCAGTGGGGCGATGCAGCATAAGATATGGAGACCTGGAGAAAAGCAACAAGCAACAGCAGAGGATGACTTGTAGAATAAAGTATGGGATCCAGGCATACACAGATCCGAACACATGATCAGGAGATCATGATTAATTTTAAGGTTGGGTGTATGATGCAGGAGCATCAAGACCCGCTTCATATGTAAATATGGAATAAAAAGGGGGGTGTGATTATTTTAAATATTTTGTTATTTTTAATAAAATAGGGAGTGTTTTTAGGCATAAAAGCAATAGATGTGGATAAGGAAGGCTTTTCTATTTTAGAACAAGGAAAAAGATGGAAAAAGCCTTGAGATGCTTTTGCCATGTGTATGCATTGCATGTAGACTCTTAGAGCGTTTAGTTGAGTGATTTTAGGATTTTTTTTTATCATGTTAATTTTTATAAATAATGTAGCCTCAAAGACATTGAGGATCAGAGAGAGTGAGAGAGAAGGAGTGAGTATGAAGAATAAAAGGCCATGAATAGGCCATGGTTTCTCTTGTAAATATTTTATTTCTTAATTAATTATTCTCATATATTTTTGTGTGCATATGGTTGGTGTGATCTTTAGTTAGTTTTATTGTTTTTATTGAAGACCTATGGTTAGAATGCTGTATGAAATTTTGGCATCAGAGATCGGGTGAGAGATGAGATGCATGTTTATGAGCAGAGAGTTTAAAGATGGTCTTGATGACAGGTTGTCCGTAGCCTACAAACCAGGATCATTACAAAATTACCATGCTTCTGCCAACTAATTCAACCATAACGTTTTAAAGCAGTGTTCTCAATAGTTATATAAATGTTATTATACCAAGATCTTCAATGTGCTGACTTTAAAATACTCTAATCCCGTTAAACACTGACATCAGATCATTGAGGAATGGGATTAATTCCCTCCAGTCTCTCTCTTCTCCAAGGCGCGTGTAATTGTTGGAAACTTCCAATAACCTTTCAAACTTCCGTGCGCATATCCATTAATAGAACCGTGTCAATATACTCTGCCCAGAACTGCAATCTGATATATGAGCAGAAACCATTCGGAAGTCTGACAGTTACGCAAACTCTGAGAATCTGTTTCATCTTCCACTTAACTGCTCTCGGAGGCGGAGGCAACCCTCGATGCCGCAGATTGGTTACATGCATGCCATTGCATAGCAAATACGAGCATAGCGCCACAGAACAACTGCCGCAGAACTTTTTATATGTGTGATAACGCCGAGAAACCACTCAGCAGGAGAGTTCGTATGTATGGCGAGGTCACAAAGCAGCAAGACCCCATATGTATATAGCGAGACCATCTATCAGATACCGGAGAACAAACATCAAGCGGAGAATTTAAGAAGGCGACTAAGCCTTCCAACACACGGTGAATCAAATTATAGAGTACATGCATCCAATTTAGCAATTTAACAAGACATCATCCGCACACTGATAAGTCATCACCCGGTCTTCAAACATGTTCATAGTGCGCCATCAACATATTTACACACAGGTTTTAATCAATTTCAAGACCACGGTTCACCGTTCGAAGCCACAGCGTTCCAATAGAGATCTACAGACATACATGCAATAAAATGGACAGTGTGCACACGCCAATTAATTAACCCATTTCCAAACAAGAAATACAGATTCCCCACCGTAGATAGCCAACGAATGGAAGGCGATTCAAGCCCTTCAATACATAGTTCAATCAAATATTTTAACATCTCAACACATCGTCATCATAAAGGCAAGTATTCTATAAGAACGAAGTTAAAATGAAGCATTCATTACCGTCGCTTCAATCCACAGTTAAGTATATGACATGCAGTCAATGACACCATGTTATAAGCTGTAAAAATTCAAAGTCATACCGTCGACTTTAATTAACCAAACATCATACATTTGCTTCAGAACATCGAGAGGGATTTTTCTTTTTACTACAATACTTTGCATCGCCCCTCTCTCTGCTACCTGAGATGAGAGCTCAGCTGCCCCTTTATTTATAATAATAATGGACACATGCATAGGAATAGATCAGGCTTAGAAAAAGCAGGCTTTTTCCTTTTTTTTACACAGTGATTTAAAGCTTGAAGCTTTATCCTAATTTTAACTGAAAAATCATAGCAATCCTATCCCAATCCTAACAAAATACTAAAATTATCACACCCCTTCTTTATTCCATATCTACAGATGAAGAGGGTCTTGATGCTCCTGCATCAACTCCCAAGGTTGAAAATGATCATGATCTCCTGATCATGTGGTTTGTGGTCGTGATCTTCCTGGATCCCATACTTTGTTTTGCAACCGTCCAAATGCTTTATTCCTTTGCTGTGCCTTGCATTCCTTTTGTCCTTTCCTCCATCTTCTTCTTTTTGTCAATCAGGTTCAAGTTCTGATTGATCTTGCTTGCTGCTATTTCTATTTTCCTCCAATTTGATTTGCTGCATCATCAGCTGCCATATTTCTTCAATTTCTATGTCCAGCTTGCTGTTGTTGTTCCCAATTTCTGTTAATTCAGCTGCTACCATAAAAGCTGCTTCCGCTGCCACCATAGATGTTGCTACCTCCCAAACTTCCTATCTCTCCGCAACATACTTTGGCTCATCACCTGTAAACACAATCAAATTGTTAGCATTAAAATCACAAGACCCACTGGTCTTATTTGTGGGTTCAGTCACGAATTTTTCTCTCTGCAGCTTCAAGTCTTTTTCAGGACCCAAAATTTTTTCATTGGCTTTCTCCTCAGCTTTTGCTTCATAACTGTCCTTTATGAAGACTTCCTTGTCTTGTTCCCTCAGCCAATTAACCTGTGCATGCGTCCTTTGTCTCTCCAGTTCTCTTCTCTGAAGATCTAGTTTCTTGTACAATTCAATAACTTCACTACGAGTAGATTTTGGAAACTTCACATAACCATTTATACCTTCAATGACTCTTGACCAATCTTCAGTTGGTCCTTCTTTCTCTGCATCAACATCCTGATTAGATTCCTTCTTCATGACAATATCAGCCAATTGTCTTTCACTTGCAAACATACACAAATTTTCAGATTTAAAACCATGTGTCCCTTTGTCCTTACTTGAAGTTTCAGTCTTCAAGTCTTCATCTTCATTATCTCCCAGAAATTCTTCTTATTCCATTCCAACTTCCTCTTGACTCATCTTCTTGCCATTTACCTTGGCATCCTCTTTCTTATGTCCTCTATTGTGGCTTTTTCCTGAATCTCTGCTATGACTATTTGTAGTCATCTTCTTCTTGTTCTTTCTTCACGAACTCCTTTCAAACAAGCCTCTGCAACAGCTAGTCCTCCTTGCTGCAATCTTACCTCACTAAGCTTTCCTCACTTAGTCTTTTGGTAAGCACGGGTCTGCCATCTGGAACCTCTTCCTGAGCAACACCTTTGCTCCTTCTAGGCTTTTGCAATCTCCCACTCTTTCCTGAGAACACTTCAGTTGTCCTCTCTATCCAATTCCTTATTGGATTCTTCAGGTTCACCGCCACTCCTCTGCAACCATAAACTTCAATTCATAAATTTCAAATCAGGAAATCATCTCACCTTTAAGATCTTGCATGATCTTGTCTTCCCTTTGTTTCTGCAATCCTGTTCACTTACAATTGTGTATGCTGCATATAAGATTTAAAATCTAATCTTTATTTCAACTATTCACCACACTAAAAAAACACACTTTAGTTCTCAGCTGTACTAAAAAAAAAAACATCTTCAATAGAGCATTCTAGCTCTGATACCACTTGATGATAGGCTGCCCGTAGCCTACAAACCAGGATCATTACACAATTACCATGCTTCTGCCAACTAATTCAACCATAACGTTTTAAAGCAGTGTTCTCAATAGTTATATAAATGTTATTATACCAAGATCTTCAATGCGCTGACTTTAAAATACTCTAATCCCATTAAACACTGACATCAGATCATTGAGGAATGGGATTAATTCCCTCCAGTCTCTCTCTTCTCCAAGGCGTGTGTAATTGTTGGAAACTTCCAATAACCTTTCAAACTTCCGTGCGCATATCCATTAATAGAACCGTGTCAATATACTCTGCCCAGAACTGCAATCTGATATATGAGCGGAAACCATTCGGAAGTTTGACAGTTACGCAAACTCTGAGAAACTGTTTCATCGTCCACTTAACTGCTCTCGGAGGCGGAGGCAACCCTCGATGCCACAGATTGGTTACATGCATGCCATTGCATAGCAAATACGAGCATAGCGCCACAGAACAACTGCCGCAGAACTTTTTATATGTGTGATAATGCCGAGAAACCACTCAGCAGGAGAGTTCGTATGTATGGCGAGGTCACAAAGCAGCAAGACCCCATATGTATATAGCGAGACCATCTATCAGATACCGGAGAACAAACATCAAGCGGAGAATTTAAGAAGGCGACTAAGCCTTCCAACACACGGTGAATCAAATTATAGAGTACATGCATCCAATTTAGCAATTTAACAAGACATCATCCGCACACTGATAAGTCATCACCCGGTCTTCAAACATGTTCATAGTGCGCCATCAACATATTTACACACAGGTTTTAATCAATTTCAAGACCACGGTTCACCGTTCGAAGCCACAGCGTTCCAATAGAGATCTACAGACATACATGCAATAAAATGGACAGTGTGCACACGCCAATTAATTAACCCATTTCCAAACAAGAAATACAGATTCCCCACCGTAGATAGCCAACGAATGGAAGGCGATTCAAGCCCTTCAATACATAGTTCAATCAAATATTTTAACATCTCAACACATCGTCATCATAAAGGCAAGTATTCTATAAGAACGAAGTTAAAATGAAGCATTCATTACCGTCGCTTCAATCCACAGTTAAGTATATGACATGCAGTCAATGACACCATGTTATAAGCTGTAAAAATTCAAAGTCATACCGTCGACTTTAATTAACCAAACATCATACATTTGCTTCAGAACATCGAGAGGGATTTTTCTTTTTACTACAATACTTTGCATCGCCCCTCTCTCTGCTACCTGAGATGAGAGCTCAGCTGCCCCTTTATTTATAATAATAATGGACACATGCATAGGAATAGATCAGGCTTAGAAAAAGCAGGCTTTTTCCTTTTTTTTACACAGTGATTTAAAGCTTGAAGCTTTATCCTAATTTTAACTAAAAAATCATAGCAATCCTATCCCAATCATAACAAAATACTAAAATTATCACACCCCTTCTTTATTCCATATCTACAGATGAAGAGGGTCTTGATGCTCCTGCATCAGACTCCCAAAGGATTGTTCTTAACAGTCTTGATGACAGTCTTGGGATTGTTCTTAATAGTCAGAACATATATGTGCCAACGCAGTCTTCCAATGAACCTGCTACAGCATTCAATTAACTCTACAATCATACACAGAATTGGCACCGCTGGGTTTTTGAAAAAAAACACTTCTAAATCATTTATTCAATCACCCAAATATGAACAACGCGGAGTAATCTTTTTACTATAGTTAAACAATATATTATTTTACACAGGTCCGTGCCCTCTCTTTTTCTCCAAGACACTCTGTCTTTTTCTCTTTTAAGAGCTGCGGAATACATACATTCATTCTCTGAGTCGCCTGCTCCTGGTACAGTTGAGTTAAATATGAAGAGTTTATGGTCTTGCTATTGTGCAGATGGCGGCAGCGGAAGGTGAGAAGATTTGCAGCAACCTAGAGAAGGATGCCAAAAGACCGAGTGCGGGAGAGCTTGGTGAGGTATCGTGTAACAGAGGAGGCTGTTACTGTAGAGGTTGGTTGCAGCTCACAGAGTTCTAGTGAAAGAATGCAGTGGATAAAAATTGATATTATGAAGACCAAAAGCATATGACCAGGAGGTCATAAATTTTTGTGCCTTGGGAGTCTGGGAGCAACCAGCAACTAAGTGAGCAAACCTGGACCAGAGGATCAGAATAGAGAAAAACTTGTTTTAAAGCAGAAAAGTGAATTTAAAGCGGATAATTTAAAGCAGATAAGATGGATACAGCCATGCACGCTTTTGGAGAGCTTTCATTGTAGAAAAACTAGGAGAAAATCTTATCAATTCTTCCTAATGCATCTTATATGAATGTAATGTGATAGGGTGTGAGATATATCTTATTTGTGAGTAAAATAGTGAGTGAGAAAGATGTAGTCGATTGTGAGCTGGGTTTTAAGGCTGAAATGCCTTAGCCTGGAATGTAATTTGTTCTGTATATATATATATATGAAACATGTTCTAGTATTGTGTACGCCTACGCCTGTGTGTATGGTATAATTAAGTTAAATCTTGTGTTCAATCTTGTTGATCCAAATATCATGTATATGTTATATGTAAATGTTTGTTAAAGACAGCATGCAGTGCAGAGGAAGATTCTGATGATGATGGAGAGATGAATGCTCTACCAGCGAAGAAATCACGAAGGAAACAGGCTCCAGGATCTTGTTTTTTAAAGAAATTGGGATTTTGGGCAACCCCCAAAAAGAGAGGGGTAGTCGATTGTGAGCTGGGTTTTAAGGCTGAAATGCCTTAGCCTGGAATGTAATTTTTTCTATATATATATATATATATAGATATGAAACGTGTTCTAGTATTGTGTACGCCTACGCCTATGTGTATGGTATAATTAAGTTAAATCTTGTGTTCAAGCTTGTTGATCCAAATATCATGTATCTGTTATATGTAAATGTTTGTTAAAGAGAGCATGCATGCAGCGCAGAGGAAGATTTTGATGATCATGGAGAGATGAATGCTCTATCAGCGAAGAAATCACAAAGGAAACAGGCTCCAGGATCTTGTTTTTTTAAAGAAATTGGGATTTTGGGCTTATACCGAGATCTCATTTTCATCAGGTGGTATCAGAGTAGTAAAAGATTCTGCGGAAAGAGGTACAGTGTGTTAAAGATGGGGAGTTTATAGTCTTGCTATTGTGCAGATGGCGACAACTGAAGGTGAGAAGATTTGCAGCAACCTAGAGAAGGATGCCAAAAGACCGAGTGCGGAGGGCTTGGTGAGGTATCGTGTAACAGAGGAGGCTGTTATTGTAGAGGTTGGTTGCAACTCACAGAGTTATAGTGAAAGAATGCAGTGGATAAAATTGCTATTACGAAGACCATAAGCATATGACCAGGAGGTCATGAATTTTTGTGCCTTGGGAGTCCGATGCAGGAGCAACCAGCAACAAAGCAAACCAGAGGATTAGAATAAAAGAAAAGCGTGATTTAAAGCAGAAAAATAGATTTAAAAAGGATAAAGCAGATTTAAAGCTTTCATGCATGAAGCTTTTGTGG